>JBAMJV010008167.1:0-59401 GCA_037951105.1 Echinarachnius parma
ACAATTTTAATTATTACAAAGTCAGCACGAATAAATAAACCATGTATTCACAAACGAAAATACAAAAAGACAAGAAATAAAAAAAGGGGACAAATCATTTGCCCCCCCCCCCCCCCAGCTCACAAACACCCATGAAAGGTATCTAGCTAGAAACTGAAGGGAAAAGCAGAAATACAACTGAAAATCACATACAAAGGAATATTAACACATGCTCACACATGGCTTGTATTTTGTTTGTTTAAGTTGTCTCGAGGCCAATTTGTAGTGTTCTTTAGTGGTCTCGGCCCCCAAACCAATAGTCTCGGTCTCGGCCTCGAGATTTGTTGACGGATCTCGGTCTCTGCTTCGTAAAAATCTTCCACTGGTGTCGACGCCGAGGCCGGCCTCGAGTCCACCAACACTGATTATTATTATTATCATCATCATCATCTTTGTAGCTTGAAGACAGCTACTGACGAAAATTTGTGCAATATGCGACAATTTGTGGTGTGAGGTTTTACGTGATTTCACAAATTGTCGCCGGGTATGGGGACGGCGAGAGCAACACAAATTGTCGCATACGACAATTTGTGCAGGAGGCGACAATTTGTGGCGTGAAATTTTGCACAATTGTCACCTACGACAATTTGTGCAGTTACGACAATTTGTGGTGCAACACCCCCTCTAACTGCTTCTGTAACATACTTCTTGCCGTCAGAAAAATACGGAACTGCACATAATATTAATGATCATAATATGATACACAATAATTATATTGTATTGCATGTTGAATTTGCCCCCAACAACAAAATGAAACATGATCCGATGTAATCAAGTGAGTCCCCCCCCCCCCCCCCACCCCCCCTCCATTCTGTTCGACCACGCTACGCGGGACTGCACATATAATGATCATATGATCCCGGGGGGGGGGGGGGGGGTACTCACGTAATATTGGGTATTACGGGGATGTGCCGCTGGCCAGATGGGTGACTTTTTCAAGAAAGATCCTTAGACATGGATCCCCTCTTCCTTAAAAAAATAAATCCTTAGACATGGGTCCCTTTTTTTATTTCCTCTCTTTTATCCACGATTTTTGGATTGCCGATGCGAAATTGGAAAAATGTTTCAAGCTCGCTACGCTCGCTAAAAGAAACCACAAAAATTTGCGGGAAATACACAGCGAACATACGACGCCGGCGAAAAAAAAAAAAAAATCCTTAGACAATGGGTACCTTATTTACAGCAAAAGGACCCTTAGATGTGGGCATGGGTTCGGAGGTCCCCCTCAGCCGCACCACCCCCGTTCGACTATAATCTGAGTACCCAGCCCCCCCCCCCCGGGGCATATGATACGCAATATATTGTATTCCCATATTATGATGAGGCACCGAAGAAGGAAATAATAGGGGGAATTTGAATTTGCCCCAACAACAAAATGAAACATGATCCGATGTAATCAAGTGATCCCCCCCCCCCCTCCACCCCCCCCCCCCTCCCCCTCCATCTGTTCGACCACGCTACGCCACTGTTTCAAGTAGCATTCTTGACGTCAACAAAATACAGAACTGCATATAAATGTACATAGATTCATGTTACGTCCGTGTTGACGTCTTAGTGATCATACCGTGTGTGGGCGTGCACGGTCAGTGTGTGTCCTTCGAAAGTATACGCCCAGTGGCGGATCTACGGGGGGGAGGGTTTAAACCCCCCCCCCCCCCCCTTGGGCTGCCAAGTGAAAATGTGATGTGGAAAACATCACTTACGGGGGTTCAAATAGCAAAAAAAATTGCCGCTTTGCGGCTCGTGGATGTTTCGCATCGTCATTGGGTCAAACCCCCCCCCTTAGCAAAAGACATCACTTATATTACGGGGGTTCAAAATAGCAACAAAAAAAATCGCCCCTTCGCGTCTCGTGGACGATGCTCCACATCGTCATTGGGTCAACCCCCCCCCCCCCCCCCCCCCTCCTTAGCAAAAAGCTAGATACGCGCGCCCCTGACCCCGTGAAGCTAGTCTTATTTCCAGTCCAGTTTTGAGATTGACGTCAAAAAATACAGAAACGACCTCCCCTCCTCCATTAAATGTCAGCAAGTTCCCTTTTTCGGTAAAATGGGAACGATTAAGCTTGAGGGTGTGGAGATCTACCCAGGCACAGACAGAAGGAAGCCCTGATGTTTATTCCGACAGTCCGTTCCGCCTTGCAAAATCGAAGTAAGTGGCAAGTTGTGCAGATGACCAGTCCCACCTGTTAATTTATATGTTAGTGTGGGGATATGAATGTAATCTGTGTACAAGTGAATGAATGGCTGCTTATTTATGTCTTGTCTGTTCCCTTACAAGTTCTTGATGCGATGTTAATAATAATATGACTTTAGTTTGTTATAACTTCAGTAATGTATCCTACATCATAACATATTAGTATAGTCGAATAGATATATGTCAGCTCTTCAAAGTTCCAATTCAAACTCAAAGTCAAACAACCTTTTTATTCACAAAAACTGAATTAATTTGAAAATAAAATGATTGAATGCCAGTAAGATTATAAGTGACTGTAGTTTGATTTGACGTTAACTTGCCACTAATTTGGCACGCATGCAGAACAAGACAAGCAGATTAAATAAACAAACGGGTACGTTACACATTTTTGACCAACTCTCCATTTACTATGTCTACATTTGTATGATGATGACTGTTTAAAATTATGTATTTGGATTATTGAATATGTAAAATAGTGTACTTACATGTATGTGTAGATGGTGTCAGACGAGGAGGCATCGATCTGTGTCGCATGCAGCCAGAAATTCAACCAGCTGCGACGCAAGCACCACTGCAGGATGTGTGGCCGTGTGCTCTGCAACAAGTGCTGTAAGGAGAAGGTTCCGCTACCACAACTCGGCCTTCATGAACCCGAGAGAGTGTGCGACATTTGTCTGCCCGTGACGGAACTTGTGACGAAGGCACGTTCAAGCACAGCTGTAAGTCAGTTACTTTACTAGTAATACAGACTTATCTAGATGCAATCTCAATCGCACGACCCAGCTGGTCTGGGAAAGTAAAAGAAATTGGGCAGTATGCAGACACTCATCTATCTGTCGCAGTTCAAGGTGAGACCACTATGTGGAGCCAAGCTTTAATCAACTATTTCCTTTTATCTCTTTTATTTGCAGTCATTCAAATTGAAGCGTCATCAGGGCTACTGGAACAGCTGCGCGACCCAGCTGGTCTGCGAAAAGTCATAGAACTGGGCGGCATGCAGACACTCATCTATCTGTCGCGGGTCAACGCGAGACCGGTCCGTGTGGACTGCGCTTCGGGCATTCATGTGATGGCAACTCATCAACCTCTTCAACACATGCTGGCAGAAACTGGTGCGATCAGAGCCATTTGTGGGTAAGGAGAACAAAAGGTTTGTGAGTGTCAACCCTCCAATCAAGTGGCATTGATGCAGGAATTTGTTTTCATCAGGGGGTTATGAGACGATAGGTCATCCCCACTGAACAAAAAACAATTTCTTTATAGTCCATGCTAATTTCTCTTCAAACATATATTTTGGATGCATTAGACGATTTAGATGCATCTTAAGTGTTGAGGTTCTATCTCATTGCATATTGTGTTAGATGACAGCTATTGACTTTTGGCAATAACAAAGATCAGGATTGTACTGCAGACCTTCTTGAAGTGCCATCTTAAGGCATTATTAAGTTCATTTTTATCAAAATTTTCATTCAGTGCATTGACAAAGAAAATAGTTATATTGTTAACATTATTTTCTTTAATTGTTATATCATATTCTAGCTTGTTGTCAACAGCTGACGAGAGTCAAGAACAACTCATCATCGATGCGATCAAGTGCCCTCATGATCTTCGTCAAATCACCACATCTCAAAACAAAAGGTATAACTATTGGTTCATTTTGAGAATGTCATTAGTGTACATACTGTTGTACACAAACTCTCATTTGGTTCTCACATACTAGTAATAAAAAAATGCACTTTAAAAAAAGAAGGTATATATATGTGTATGAATTACATCTAGTCTATTGCTTGTTTCAAACTTTTTTCTTTATGTATATAGGCTGTTGTACCATGCTCTCAATGGGAATAACAATATAATGGATGGAATTGGTTAAAACCTGCTCTCTTTCTCTACTGGGCCGGTCACAGAACTCATATTTACCTCATGCTATTATTTTGTCATTCTAGCCATTACGGATGGAGCGTTGCAGCCCGTGTTAAAGCTTTGCACGATGAAGGCATCGGATGCTATAGCCCTTCTTGCTGTACGCACCCTGAATCTCATCACAGAACATGCAGGCAATCACGCAGCCATTATTGAGGTAATATTAACAAGATTTTATATTGTCACTGCAAGGGCACCTAGATGTGTATTCTGCCGTAATCTGACAAAAGGAAACAACAGATAGTCTTTTTACTTGTTTTAATTGAGATATGCTCTACACAGTCAATGGACGGTGAACAAATTAAAGTCACCTGACAATCCATTTATTTATGAGAAATTAATAGTTCAAAAGGAAGTAACTAACTGCACAAATATCATAATAAAAATCCTCATTTACAAAATAAATACCAGTTGTCAGTTGCTTCCTTTTGTCAGATTACCCAGTATTGTGGAACAGTATAATGCACATTTTGTAAAGTTGATCCTCAATTCACCTGTATTTTGTCAAGATTGGTTCAAACCATTTAGGACTGTTGGATTTTAATCCGGTCCCTTCATGATGCTGAAAACCCCATAGTCTTTGTACATAACCCACCAGGTTACTGTAGACAAGGGGTTAATAAGGGCCATGAGAAACTTGAAAATCACAAACAAATAATCACAAGAGAACATAATTCAAGAATGAATATGAATAATTTATCATTTATCCAAGTATAGGGTTAATCAAGGCACATTTATAACAGTGCACTGCGACAAATTTTGACAAATTTATTGATAATCATGTTACATATCTTACATAAATCCTAACTAAATTGACTTGTATTGTTCCAATTGTTTTTTGCTTATCATATTATTTATCGTTTCAATTCTGTGATTATATTTCAGAATGACAGAAATGCACTGCCTCACCTTCTATCTCTCACCACAGCCAAAGATGAGCAGGTATGTCATTAATTTCCAGTATTAATATTTAATAATTACTCCATTCGAGACAGGACCTGAAAATATGTGGGCACAGCTTTCTCTTGTCCCAGTCTGGTCACGAATTTGTAAGACTAAGATTTCAAGTTTTTCAGAGCCATTACTAATACTTTGTTATATAACAAAACAATGTGAATTTCAATTGCATGAATTGTCATTAGGTAATTCTATAGCTAGCTGAATACCGCTCCTGGAGGGCTGAGGAGCGGTTGTGATTTTTGAGCACTCATGGTTGCATCCAGTATATATTATCAGGGTTGGCACTACTTATCTCTAGCCCCTGGGCGCTAATGTCTCAGCAGAGGATTAGAGGATTAGGATTGTTGACAGCAGTAATAAAACTGATAAGAATGTGGTCGATACGGAAACAAAAATGATAAAATTGATCACCACCATGGTGGAAGACAAGCTAATGGGACAATCACGTCATGATGGCCGTTACAGTGCTTGAGTGGAAATGGACACCAGCCTTTGATGCCTGAGTGTATTCTCCCTTATTTGAAAATTTTTGAAGCCATGTTGCTAATTATTGGTGCTTGTTTTTTTAGAGGGTTTGCTTAGTCCAAATATGACGCATTTTATACCAATAAAGTTAATGACTTCAACTGTCATTTCATGTAAAAATTAAAATCAATATTTTGTCTTGACTTATCGGTCGTTTTGTTGCAAAATGGTCACATATGCATTCCTTTTTGTTTCCACAGATGCAGGAAATTACCCTGAAGACATTAGGCGGTCTGTCTATGGGAACTGACTGGCACAGACACAGGATAGTACAGGTGGGACTAACCACTCATACATACATTACCATACTGTTGTGTGTTGCAGACAGTGCATAGATAATGCATGGCTGGTGTGTATTGTTAACGCTCAAGCACATGCATTGTCTATGTACTCTGTTCGACCAAGAAATTGTGTGAATGGTCATACTCCATAGTACATGTTTGACCATTCATGTTGTAAATGCGGGACTAATTACCCCCAATTGTTTTATGCCTATTTGGATTAGTAAGGCACTGGACACACTTGGGCTTTGATGATCTGCTGAGCGGCAATCTCGGGTACGAAAGTCAGATCCAAGATTGTTGACATGCAGGTCGAAGATGGCCATCAGATTTTCTTGCAAATTTGTTTGGCAGGTGATGTTTACATTTCTTTTTTAAAAGAAAGTATGTCATAATTTGCATAGGAATACTGAGATTTATTTGAAATCTTATCTACTAGAAGACACAATTATCCTCTATTCAAATGTATCATGATGATTGTTTTTTTTCGAATTGATTTGTGGAGAAAACTGTTTAATGGATAACTTGACATTATATAATGACTGATTTTATTTTTAAATGAATGTTGAATTTGCAGGAGGATTTCTCATCAGGGCGATGTCTTGCGAGAGTTCTTCGCAGCCGACCTCACAACAAGCAGGTCCTGTGCAATGCGGCATGTCTGGTTGCAAACCTTGCTGTCGGGGAGCAAGACCAGGTATTCAACGTTACATGTATTATCAATGCAGGAATTAATTTTTTTTATTTTAGGGGGCTACTTTTTAAATCTGAGGGATATCACAAAATATTTCACATGACACCCTATGGTAATTTTAGGGGCTACCTACTGATTTCAGGGGGCTATTTTGAAAATAAGGGGGTAAAATCGCCCTCAGTGCCCGTATATTGGTTTGGTCTTGACGATTGTTTAAAAGGATCTAGTAAGAATGTTAAAATCCACATATCTTAATTAGAACCCTAGTGGTTCTCTCATACCGTGTTGTATTTGTTTTACCCAATAGAAGCATGGATCAGGTTTAATATTTTTTAATTTCTATTTTGTTAAAAAGTTATTTATGATTGAAGTGCTCAGTTTTTTAATTATATACATTGGAAAGTTAAACCTGTGTACGAAGTCACTGCAATGAGTTTGCAAATCTTCTTTGCATTTTCGCTCATTTCTCTGTCATTTGACATCCATTTAACGCAAAATTTTCACACAATAGAGGACATACCAAATCTCAAAACTACCCTTAATACCAACCATTCATCACTCTCTGCACATATGCCAACAAAATTACTAGATCCCTTTAACATTAATTTGTTTTCACAGAGTTCTCTGTCAGACTGTGTGGATTCCCTGTGCACCCTCCTCTCCGAGTTTCGCTACCAAAAGGAACTTCTCAAACACGTTGCCAGAGGTCTTGCCAACTTTGCCAAATTCACCCACAATGCATTCAGACTGGTAATTACCCTTTTTTACATATAACACTGGGGCCCCATTGCAGGAAGAGATACAATCGATTGTAAGTTACAATTAATTGTAAGTCAGAAAATTATCGCATTTCAACCAATCAGATTTGTGTAATTTAGTCACATGATCTGGCTTACAATTAATTGAAACTTACAGTTGATTGTATCTCTTTCTGCAACTTGGCCCAGGTATGGTGGATTTGCGGTGTAGTGCCCTTCCATACATGGGAGGTCCCATGCTGGGTCATATCAAAGACTTTCAAGAAAATGGTGCCTTCTGCCTTCCACATTTAAAGGAGGGAGAAAGGAAAGTTAAAAACACAGAGTTACCAGAGAATAGCCCCCATCTGTAGCTTTCACTATTTATATTTGATGTGCGGCCTAGGACTATAGAATTGGAGATAAGTGCCACCTTATGGGCCATATTGGCAAAGGAAGAACTCAAATTGTTAACTACGATTTGACACACTTTATTTAATGGGACTTATTATATAATATATTTCTTTCCCACATTTTGGCTTTAGTCAACTTTATAGATCATGATCATTCTAATTTATTTCTGTATTTGAAACCTGTCATGAAAATTTAATCTGTATTGTGTGCTGCAATGAATACCATCAAACCTGGCATAGTGACCACCTATACCTGTCTATAGCAGCCAACCTATAGTGGCCACCAAATGTGATCCCCTACAGTGAAAAATAATGAAGAATCCTGTCTATTGAGGTCACCTGTCTACAGTGGCCACTATTCTTGCTTCCCTTTGATGGCCCCATAGACGGGTTTGACCGTACATTGTTATTTTTCATGATGGGTCATTTCTTTAATCCATTGCCTATGGGAACCTGGTGGGCCCTGTGATAACTCAGTGGGGATGGCAACATCTAGTAGGGACTCGGTTAACCCATTGCCTATGGGAACCTGGTGGGCCCTGTGATAACTCAGTGGGGATGGCAACATCTAGTAGGGAACAGGTTAACCCATTGCCTATGGGAACCTGGTGGGCCCTGTGATAACTCAGTGGGGATGGCAACATCTAGTAGGGAACGTATTAATATGTGTACAATATGTATACAAATACATGCATGAGTGATACATGATACACTAATAACATCATTTCCTTGCATCTCTTGCTTCATTTGTCTGATTTGCAGGTTGAACACTTGCCAAGTATCATCACAATATGCTTACAGGTGAGACATTGATTTGAGCGTCACATAGTACTACGTCAAACTTGTTAAACTAAGTTCTGCATTCCATCTTGTAGGTCTTAGTCTTCTGTATGTGATATCAAATTTCAGATGAAAATTATTTCGGATTTGGGGAATATTTATTGAAAAATAAAAGAGAGTGACATTTGGTTTGTACAGGGATAAAAACACTTTTAAAAACGTTATTAACTACACCAACAGAAAGTGACTAAGCACCCTTCTCTTTCTCAATCGACGATAGTTAGATGAAAGTAAATCGGAGTCGGGGGCTTGTTTTATTAAAGGGTCTAGCTTACCTAGAGCTAGGGTGCAATTATCTTTGCATTCAGACCCTAAAGCTTTTTAAAGGGATCTAGTAACTTTGTTGGCATATGCAAAATGTGATGAATGGTTGATGCCATGTATATTGTTGTTATCTGATATGTCCACAGGGTATTGTGTGAAAATTTCAAGTCAAATGGACGTTGCATGGCCGAGTAATGAGCTAAAATGCAAAGTGATATTCACTAACTCACTGCACTCACTTTGTACACGGTTTCAAAAATCCAACGGATATTTTATTATCTGAACACTTCAATCGTACATATCTTTGTAACTAAAGGGAAATTTGAAAAACCGAAACCTGTCCCATGATTTTATTGTTAATACCAATACAACAAGGTATGAGGGAACCGCTAGAAATCAAATTGGATTTGGACAATGTATCAAAGCTCTGTGCAAAACGGGGAGATAATAGCACCCTAGCTCCGCACGTAAAAACGTACATAGCTAAAATCTTTTCATGAAACAAGGCTCTGAGCTTTTAAACCTAGCAGGATCTTTATTGAAAGCAAATAACACAAGTAACATAACTAAACGTACAAACATACATGTAGAGCTAAACACAAAACAAGCAAAGTAAGAGGGTTAAAGGAACTACAGTGTCTAGATGGCCTAATTTTCACAATTCGGCTCTCTATATGTAATTTTTCCCGAAGAAAAAGAATTTGGCAGTCATTTCTCATGAAATCAATCAATTTTGGGGTAATTAGTAAATATCTAATTGTCCTGGGAACGCCACTTTTAAATCGCCAAAATGTGACGTCATCTAAAGAACGGACTAATGAACTAAATTCTGTAGATGACGCGTCATGACGTAAGCCAATGAATTGTCAATCACATGTCGATCACGCTGCCGATTCCGGACGAGATTTGGCATCAGAAAACTAGTCTTAAATCACTACTGTGTTTATTTTCATGGATTTTTTTTTCGGCAGACCTATGTTTCAAGTCATCAACTATGGAATAAGTGGCAAAGTACGTTGTATTCTTTAGGTCCTTTAAGTGGTAGCCTGCTAGAGTAAACAAGGACACAATAATGGATAAGCAAAATTAAGAAGGTGAGACAGAAACAGGTAGAGAGATCAAAAGAAGTGGACTAGTGTGTGCAAAGGGTGGACAGTAATGAGAAGTCTGTAATAAGTTAAGGGGATATGCAATAACGTCGAATGAAGATAACGTGAGAACGCAAGGAGCAACATACAAAAACACACACAGGAAATTCAAGAAACGTGCATGCACATTTTTGACCTTTTTACCAGCTTGTTGAAATTGTACATTGAGTATTTTTTATCTCATTTGGATGGGAAGTTCAGAAAAGTAATATTTTTAAAATAAATAAAATATTGTTTTCTTCTCATTTCTATCTGACAGTCGAGTGAAGAGAACTTGAGAACGCAAGGAATGCGGATCATCCTCTACCTTCTCATGCACTCACCCGATTCAACCATCAACAGCCTTCTCAAGTAAGCAATCTTTAACCAATTCTCAATATAAAGTATAAATCTAAAGTGATACACACATCTCTAGTCACTGTAGAGTTTACAACTAAGTCCGCAACAAAACAATTTGGCAGTGGACACAGCATAAGCGGGTAACATAACCACTGATGTGGCATCAAGCACAAGAGGCATAGCATGGTCAAACTATTTTTGTATTTATTTATTTATTTTCTTTTGGGGGGGGGGGGGGGGGGCATGCACATTATTGAAAGTGATTGAGCTTTTTACAATATTTGTTATTGTTTGGCCCCCCTCCCCCGGCCCTATGCCACTGGTGATCACAACAACATTGCTAATGCACAGCCAGGTCATATTGCCAAAGATTTGTTCAAAATATAAAATCTGTATAAAGTGAGCAATAATACAAAAACATTAAAACAAAATTGAAAGTTTAAATTAGCAGTAATACCCAAGAAGAACTGTATAACAAGAAGGGACAGGATTTATGCTATCATCAGTAACAGTACACAAATAAAGGCAGAATTTAGGTTTCCTTTATATTCTCAATTTTGTTCTATCCCTTCTGGTCTTCTTTCTTCATCAACAGCAACGGCGTCACTGACTTACTGAAAACCATCTCCAAGCAACGAGGAGTGATTGACGCTATGCAGGGCAACCTTCTCACACATGTGCCCGAGAGAGAAGCTCCCTCATGAGTCCATTCGTAAGCAGGCACGTCACTTTTACTTTCTACTTCTTTGCACTTTGTGTGCCAGTCAACACACGCCCTGGTTTGCTAGGTGCTGTGTATAGTGCCCACCTATGGGAAACAAGAAAAAGTGGCCACTGTAGACTGGCGACCCCTATAGACAGGTTCCATACCATTGCTTTTCTTTGCAGGGGATCTTTTGGGTGGCCACTATATGCAGGTTGGCTGCTATAGACAGGTGGCCACTAAGACAGGTTTTGCAGTATTTCTTAAGCAGCGGCAGGACTCTGCATAATAGAGTCCATGTTGGAGGGATGCTAGTAAGAGGTTACCGTTTATTTCAGTGGGGATCATGTAACGCATTAACTTTCTTATTGCAATTATCAGCAAAAGAAATCACATGTCACCTTCATGTAATATGTTATATGCGTGGTGCACGCAGTATACATCAACCTTATTAAACATTTGATGAGGAGTGGTTTGATTTTCTCATATATATACTTGTACATGTATGTAGGCTCATACTTTTACAAACATTATACTACTTGAATGTATTTTCAAAATATTACTATGCAAGATTTGATACGGTTTCCAGATAAAGAGGTACCATATATTCTATTTTTTTTATACACTGTTAAGAATTAACATTCCTATAATGAAAATATGATGATACATCAACAATATACGTTTTGATTGATTTTGCCAAATAATGTATCTTCAAAATATTACTATGCAAGATTTGAACCTTACATGCATACAAACAAAGTGTAGTGAGGATTTTGATATGGGATTCTATTTTTTATAAATTTATTGCTTTACATTATGTTGTATATCACATATACTTTTACTTTTTTTTGTATAGTAGTTATACAATACGTGGAAATAATTACATTTTAATAATTACATTCCATGATGAAATTGAAATATTTTATATAAACATGTCACAAAAAATGTGTCATATTTTAGATATTAATTTAAAGAGGAATTCCACCCCAGAAATGTGATGTTTGCTATAAAATGAGGTGAATATGAAGAATCATGATCGAAAATCTGAGCCAAAACGGTAGAGCAATAAAAAAGTTATGACAGGATGAACTTTGCTCCGATTTTTAGTATCGTTCGGAATTGCCATTGATCGTGACGTCACTTGCGAGCTGCAGCCATTTTGACTTCTACATGGAAATTTTACAAAATTAAAATTTTCTTCATAACAAAACAAATTTATGAGCTTAAACATTCCAATGAGGTTGGCCCTTCGATATTCTTCTTTGAATTCGTGAAAACAAGCAGAGAAAATTAGTTTTAGCAACGAAAATGAGAAATAAGTGTATTTTCATGTACTAAAGCAATGGCGAGTTGCTCGTGAATGATGCTGCATATGGCGGCAATTTTGAAACGATCGCTCATACTACATGATGTTCAAATAGGTATAACTCCTGTGTTTCTTGTCCGATTTTGATCAAATTTTCACCAATTATTCCTCTTGTTCTGCTTATTTAAATAACGAATGGTTTTATCAGGCCCGGATTACCCCTTTAAATCCTACATGTAGTAGGTTTAATCATTGAGATATATAAAGAGCAGTACTATTTCAGTCATATATGTGACTGCACTTGACGGTAACAATCATAATGTGGATTGTCATACCATTAGAAAGGCCTCGTCACAAGCTTTCATTTGATGCTTTGTTCTAACAAATTGGTCAATAATTGTCGAAGATATGATTGTTTCAATTTTACAATCATATGTCTTTTACACACATTATGTGAACTTAAAATGGCCATTTCTTCAAAACATGAAATACCGACAAGTGCCGGGTTTTGCTATAGCCGGTCACATCAAATTGTTTGTATACCATGAAGCCCCCTCCAGTACTAAGTTGATCATGTATTAAAATCAGGCTCACTGTCCATGGGCCACCAAAACTGAGCTTTGGGCCACTACAAACAAAAAAAGACTCATTGTGCCAAATTTTACTTCCCTATTGCTCCAACATGATGATATAAATGATGTTATTTTCTCATTTCATTCCAGTTAATTGTTGCTACATGTAAAAATGGTTAAGCCTCTGTTGCATACGAAAATGAGACAAATAAGGCGTGCACATTATGTGCAATTGTGGTGTGATCTTTTATTAGCGGCGAGGTCATTTTCGTATGGAACTCTTACATTTCTGTGTAAAAAGATTTTACATGTAGGTTCAAATTTTACCATCCATATCTTTTCTTGTACTACTATTTGTACTAATTTAATCAATTGGTTGCGCCAATATCCAAGTTTTATGTAACTTTTAATTTAGCTTTGATATATACCATTGTCTGTACAATCTAGTTTCTCTCTGCAAACCCCACTCTGTAAAGTGGTTTGCTGCCCTCTGTGTTATGGAAGTGACAATGTCATTCACATCTCCCCTGTTATCAAAAGAGGTCATCTCCCCTAATATAGTGCACCATTATTACTCTTTATATTATGTATCTAGGTCAACAATAATATGCTGAGACAGAATCAGGGCAAATTTGTTATCGCTTAAATATGTCATATCCCCTTGTTATTTTTCCATTGTTGGGTACATGTACATGTATCACCAGCCTTTCATTAACATGCACCCTTTTTTTAAAGGGATCTAGTAACTCTAGTGATTCGTTCATACCTTGAGTTGTTGAACATTTTCATATTACCAGTACATGCATGGTACAGGTTTCAATTTTTTTAATTTCCCCATCGTTAAAAAGATATTTACGATTAAAGTGTTCAGATTTTTGATTATCCACTGGAAAGTTATCACTGTGTACAACGTCAGTGCAATGAGTTAACTTTGCATTTTTTTGCTTATTTCTTTGCCATATAATATGCATTTAATGTGAAATTTTCACACATTCTTCATTAAACATATATCAGATCACAGCAATACACATTTTATCCACAATTCATCACTTTCTGCAAATCCCTTTAAGGCTTGCAGTTAACCTATTTGTTAACCTCTGGTGTTCCAGTCCGGCGAGTAAAATAAAACTGTTCTGATTTTTGTGACCCCGCAATAATTAAAGCCCCGCAATCCCAAATTCTATAAACAGTTCCGATATTGTGCTCTGTTTGGGCATGTCAAATTTGCCATTATGGAGATGTTAGTGGCTCCATGCCAGTATAAAGCCAGACTGCTAATTATATTTTGAGCCTTGCCAAAATATTGTGTGCATATAACAGAAAATGCACACGCGCACAGATTCACAGACACACACACAGATGCATACATGTACATGCAAATGCACAGCATGCACATGACATACACAAATCAGATTTGTTGGTTCATTACAACATTGGGCACTTTGTAAGTAGTAACACATTACTAAAGTTGACATATCAAATCATAAAAATACACATTTTATCAACCGATCGCCAATTTGTGCACATGTCAACAAAGTTACTAGATCCCTTTAATGTACAGACCTCCTGATGTAGTTTATCAATTAAACATTCATAGAGTCCAATCTAGTGCCCATTTTTAGCACCGTTCGGGCTTTAAGACAATTAACCTATCTCCGATGTCATGTTTTTGTTGTTCCCCCAATAAGACCGACCCATTTTGAGTAAGCATGCAATCACCCTCACAATCATGCCCTACTTGCATGTATATTCCCACATTTCAGCCTATTTTACATAGAGATTGAAATGTAATGCCCTAATGCACTAGATATGCTCAGGCCCGTAGCCAGGATCTTTCAAGGGAGGGGGGGGGGGGGGGGGGGGGGGGTGATCGTGGCCAAAACCATAGCCAAGGCCGGGACCACTGGTTGAGTTGTATAAGTAAGCAATGGTCGACTCTAATGTAAAGATGAACTTTTATGAATCCCCCGGGATTCGGGCCTGTATGCTTAACCCATTGATGATATAAATACTGTATGTACTGTATCTGATTTTGTTTTCATTTGGTATAACATGCATTACTGCCCCCCCCCCCCCCCCCCAGCTGAAGGGGGAGGGGGGGGGGGTATATTGCTCCCAGCATTTTCTTGTTGTGGGTAGACTAAAGTAAAACAAAAACAAAAATATACGACACCCTCATACCCAGAATTATGTCTCCTGTCCACCTTTTCTAGGTTGACACTTTTCATGACCCTGGCAATTGTTATTTCATTCCTGACAAAGTGACTCCATTTTGGAACATAATACTTATGATCTTATATACTGGTGAACAGATTAGAATATTATCATAATTTTCATCAAGGATTGAATCAAGATTTTGATCAAAATTAATTGCTAATACTTTCTTGAAATACCTTATAACATATGTATGCAGATAATATTGTATATTTAATGTATCTAAATATAATGTTTGAGACTTATTTTGATTTCAGCAAAATCTCATGAAATCCCATATTCAGAACGAGATATGAATAATAAAGAAGGTAAAAGTACTATTATAAAGTATGAAATGCAAATTAAAATGAAATAAAATGCATGCATAGATATTACTAAGTTATTTTTGTCTGGCAAGAAATCCTGAAATGTGAGCCGTCCCATATCATAGCAATGATGTTGACGACTAGACTTGACAATGTAACAACGAAACATTAATGAATAAAAGGGTTCTATTAACTTTATTGACATGTTCAAAAACTGATTAATGGTTGATAAAATGTGATCTGATATGTCCACTAAGTAATGTGTGAACATGTCATGTTAAATGGTTGTATTATTATGGTTGTATTATGATATTGTAGGTGCTATATAAATCAAATTTATTATTATTATTTATTATGGCCAAGTAATGAGCGAAAATGCAAAGTGATATTCGCTATTAAAACTGATTGCACTGACTTTGTATACAGGTATAACCTACTAGTGGATAATTACAAATCTGTACACTTCTCTCGTAAATTTATATAATTTTAAGGAAAGGGAAATGTTAAAAACCAAAACCCGTTCCATAATCAATGAGTTATTCCGAACAATGTTTTATCCATGATTCATGTACTAAGCAAGACGGAGCACTATGTAATATTACAAATTGAGCATGATTTCAATTAGGCATGTGTCATGATGTGTGCTCTTTCCTAATTGAAATAAATAGCATAATGAAGTACTTTGTAGAAATGTGTTGTATAATTTGTGTTCAGGTACTACAAAATGTGTCCCACAAAGTACTTATTGCGATGTACATAATTGCATTTTCTTTTTTCTCAAACTACAAAGCATAATTCCGTTCCTCAATAATGTTAGTAAAATGTCATAAACAGGCCAAAAATTAATTACAGATACTGTTATGGCCATGTTGGAATAACTCATTGAAATATACATGACTTTTTACTGGAATAATCAAAGGATGGAATATGCATTTTAGTTGGACTTTATAAAAAGTGAAATATATTTGGCATTCATCCATCATGATTACGTTTATTAGCTTCTGCATGATTGTGTAATAATGAATTGTGTTGAAATGAATTTGACGTTGTCGATTCGTACTTGCAATTAATGTTACGTCCACCTTACGTTGATACATGTTAATAAAACATATACTGATATGTTGATTACATGTATGTAGACATCATAAATGCAAATTGATTAATATGATTTATATTATTGTTTTTACTAACTGTTTGTATAAAAATGCGTACAAAGTCAAATAAAATGCCTGTCATCTTAAAACTTAATGAAATGTTGTACACAGTTGTACACAAATATCAGAATAATGATTGAAATGTAGATTTAGTTTAATATATTATACACTTACATCTCAGAATTGTACACATGTAGGAACCATAACAATGTCCAAATCAAGCATATGTGTCAAACAAAGATTCTGATAATATTACTATATTAATAATTTTTGTATATAAGTCTTTGTTTATATTTTCAAATAATTGTTAATTTTACTACGTTCGTTATTGTCATTAAATATTGCCTTTTTATATTTCTATTTTATATTTTCATACGATTGAAAGACTAAAAATTAAAATGTATTTTTCATCATGTAAATTAGCTTACTTTGTGGTCATTTAAAAAATGAAAACAAAAATAAATAAACACATAAGGTGAGAGAGAAAGAGAGAGAGAGAAGGGCATGAACATGAAATAAATATGAAAGAGATGGAAAACGGAATGATTTTCTTTATATCACCTCAGATTCAACAGTTTATCAATGTTCCTTCGGAATGTTACTTGGAACTTAATGTCACTATAACACGAGACTTAGTAGGCTTGTTAAGACCCAAAATTATGGGTGTTCACTGCAATTTGGGGTACGATGAATCAAAAGAGGAAAATTCATCCTTGCAAATTAGGCCTAATTTCCATAATTTATGCAAATTTATTCATGGGAATGAGATATTCTCTGAAAATGGAGGTTTTATTGAGATATTTGAGAGAGACCATATTCCTTGGATCAAAAAAAGAAAATTCATCCAAAAAGACACTCTGTATTTATGCAAATTAGGCCTAATTTCCATAATTTATGCAAATGTATTCATGGGAATGGGATATCTATGCCAATGGTGTTTTTGACATATTTGGGAGAATATATTCCCTCTATTCACTCTATGCAAATTAGGCCTAATTTCCATAATTTATTAAGATAGTAGGCTTGTAAATTTAACAAATTGCAATGAAGGAATATGGACATTTATTTATAGATAAAGAAAAGGTGAGATGAAGTGAAAGAAATAAAGAGAAAGATTCAAACCAAATATCAGTCACAGATATAAATGTAATGTAACATGTTCTTTTTATGGAAACGTGAAGCGGTTTATAATCCATGGGAATTATAAAGTTTTAGTGTGCCGCGGGCTACTGATGAACTACTTTCCCAGCAAACGACACTGACATATCATACAAATTCTGATAAATGATTAATGTTGAATAAATATCATGTCATTGAAACAACGAGCCAGTTGGAAAAAAGACGCCACTAACAACAATAACAATTTCTTTTTGTTTTATCCTCTCCAAGACAAATAAACAAAATTACAAAATAATTATTACCTTCTCGCGGCGACATGTTACAATTGCCACGTATTCCGGGAAATTCTCACTTGATTTCATTTTTTAATTTAAATGGATGTTATGATGAAAAGTTTGAAATGATTCGAAGACAAAAATTGAAAAGACTGCCCCAACCGCATACCAAGGCCGCGCCACCACAGTAGTAACTAACCCATCATACCGCCGCAATGTCAATGTTATGATGTAGTAATGAAATAATTCTTTGTATTCGATACTTGGTAGCATGATGGTGGCATGAACGAAGGGAATAAAATGGAAAAGGAAGACAAACTTATAGAGAGATAGAGCACAAGAAAGAGAGAGAAAAAGAAAATGATAATGAAAAAAAGAAAAAAACAATTAGGATTGTTTATTATAATTTAGCGTAAAGAGGTTTGGAACTACCAACATGGGTGCGTTATATTGGGGGAAAGGGATATTCATCATTTACAATTTGGCGCCAAAAATGCTAACACAAAAACATCAGGGGGTGTTTCACAAAGATCCTAAGTTGAACTTAACTCTAAGTTGGACTTAAACATTATGGAAAGCCATTTGTAGCCTTGGAATAAAATATATTCAAAAGCAAACATGCAAGTATTTTAGAATTGTCATACATTTTACATCAAGAACATGAAATCTCCTTTATGATAGTATACAACTAACGAATGGGCTTCTTGTGATAGTCAAATCTATTACCGAGGTGGGCTCAAAATGATTATTACCCGAAGCGTAGCTGAGGGTAATAGTCATTTTGAGCCCACCGAGGTAATAGATTGCCTATCACAATCAAGCACATTCGTTAGTTGTTTTATATCACTCATCAATATCGGTGATTGTGTTCAGCTTATAGCAAAATAAGTGATAATCTCTGAATATTTCATAAAATCGCTTGTAAATTTTGATATAAAAATCAATCGACATTAAAGAAGCCAGTATGAGCCTCCAGAACCACGGCGCATCTAATACGCTTAAAGTCATTGTTATTTTGCGCACACAATCACAAAGACGCAAAACTGAGTGCGCACCAACGCGCTGGCAGTTGCGCACATACGCGATGAATGCGTGCTAGCGCTCCCACTGATGTGCTTATTGGCTGTCTTGGCGTTCTTCTTCCCAGGGTGTTAGTTTTTACCAGCAATGTCAATCACGTGACTAGAACGTGTGCGCCATAGAGTACTGCACAAATTTGATCGCGTGTGCATTTTGCTTAAACACATGATCTATGGGACGAACGCGTAACGAACTTTTAGTGTTAATTTTTTGCTAACAGCCCGGTCACATGTTTGCGCGGGGATTGCGCGTGTTGTCCAAAACTATCATTTGTCAAATACAATGGTAAAACGATCTTATGAGGGATATAAAAAATATTAATGATTTGAATCATAATTGTGCGCCTTGCAAACCATGTGTACAAACAAAAATATAAAAGAAACTAACGGCTTTCCGTAATTTTTAAGTCCAACTTATAGAGTTACGTTCAACTTAGGATCTTTGTGAAATACCCCCTGTCCTATACGTTCTCCTGTAGAACAGATGCGTACTTTGCTTCAGAATCGAACTAGCATGGTTTAAAGCGTTATAGTTATTGTACGTTTGTTTCACTCACTGGACGTTGCAAAATAATGTTCATTGGTTACTCGACTAAAAAGGGGGGGGGGGGTGACATTTCAAATAAATTATTGTAAATACAGTTTGTTAAATTTGAGAATGAGAACAGAGCACAACATTTTGTCAGGAGTTATCACATGAAAATACTTGCCCAATTATATTTTAAACGGTTGAACTACGCTTATTATATTTGTGTGTTATACAATTTTCGATTTTTGATTTCTGCAGAAAGTCTTAGCAGCAATCATGACATGTTACGGTATTTTTAAAACATGTAACAATGCAGTCATTTATATTTTAATGAGTGAATAGTGGCTCAATTATTCCTGTTTGTTTTCTTTGGCTGGGGGTGGGTGGTCCTTTATTATAACGCCTGTCAGTTTAATAAGAAATGCAAGACGAACTCTGACATACCGTACACAACAAATCGGCGTCTAACTTGTTTTTGTTTGTATAGCTATAGGTCAGTTCATCTTTTTTTTATAACAAAATGTGAACCATGTTAACCATTATAAACAGCCCTATTTTGTATAGTGGGTGGACAGCAAGTTGTGGGGGGGGGGGGGGGGCTTTACATGTCCGTCCATAGTACGAGGGGGGGGGGGGCAGCAGGTATACTAAAACAGAGCCGAACGGTCAGTTTACTTAGATGGATTCTGACATGCTTTTAAATAAACATAAATAAACTTGTATTGATTTTCAAACCGTCAGCGGGATTATGTTTTATCAAATGTATGCGTCCCATATGCTTTTAAACTTTATTTTGTTTAAATAGTATTTTGAATTATATCTAGTAATCATGAAGACAAGTGATTGATAGTTGTATTATGAATATAGATTAAATTGACCTAGCTTTAAAGAATAGTTCGAAGTAAAAGTGTTTAAAGGGGTCTAGTAACTTTGTTGACATTTGCTAAACCTACCGTAGAGTTGGTGGAATAATGATGTATTTCTGTGATCCGTTACATATTTATGTGCATGGGTGATGTGTGAACATTCCATGATAAATGGATGTTATATGACCGAGTAATTAGCGAAAATGCGAAGTGATATTTGCGAAATTATTGCAAATATCTTTGTACACAGTTGAATCTTTCCAGGGGATCCTTTTAAAATTCAAACAGTTCCATCACGATCATGAACATCTTGTACAAAATCGACCCCCTTTACGCTGAACTCTTTCTAGCAGTTCTAAGGTATCTTGTATTTTTCCCCCTTCAAATTTATGTTTTGTTAAATACAGATATTTGTACTGTGTACAAATTTGATGCAATAATTTAGCAACAAAAACAAATTGGATTTCGTTTACTACTTGGTCATAATGATATTTATTATGGCATTTGCACACACCATCCAGTGGACATATTGGATCATAGAATTACACATTTTGTTAACTCTATCGTATGTTTTGCAAATGTCAAAAAAGTTATTAGATCCCTTTGAACACTTTGACTTCGAACTCTTTTTATAGCTGGGTCAATTTCATCTGTAATCATAATTCAACTATTAAACACTTTTCTTTATGACTACTAGATATAATTCACAATGCTATTATAAAAAGCCCTAGTTTTTTTTTAAGAAGGTTAAAAGAAAATGGGACGCGTGCATTTGAAAATCAATCATGTGTGTATTAATATTGACAATGATGGATGTGCTACTCGTTCGATTGTCTATCGGTTGAATTAAACAAGGGTAACTATTAATAATGCAAATAGATTATGCGCTCTTATAATTATTTTGTTTATGCACGTGTGTGTACGTCGTTATACTGATTGGGAGCTAATAATATTGTTATGTTTGGGGAGGGGGGGGGGGGGGGGGGATGGGGCGTAATTTCGTTTCTATTCACCACAACTATGTTTGTTTGATAAAACTATTGGGGGCATTTTGCCCCCATGCATGACTGTCCACGACCTGAATCGTGACGACATTGTACTATTCGTGTCCATGGGCATAATGGCATATTTTTTCCAGGGGGGCTGCAGCCCCCTCAGCCCCCCCCCCCCCCCTATATACACATATGTTCGTGACATTTGATACGGACATTATTTTGTCCTCACGGAGTAGAAAGATAAATAATATGCAAAAGGGTCACGTCTGATTCCTGTCAATAACATCTGAAAGTGAAGAATAAAATAATTTTATCATGCTTTTCGTGAATTCGGTTTACTAGAAACACTTGATATGGTTTTAATACTAAGAAGTACACACAAATAATTTCGTTTTTATTTTTATTTTAATTTTAGCATGGTTGCACACCTTAGTCATTCTTCAGTATAGCTGTGTGTAACTGACTTGTCTTGAACTGAACTGAACTGATATACAGTGAATCCTTGCCAGTACTACCACTAGGAAATGACACATACTGATTTATTGCGGATATGTCGTAGTCGTTGAATAAGATTGAATCCTATCTTGAGAAGAACAAACGAGAAGGCGTAGCAAGAATGAGATGGGTAACGCATGCGAGGTATATGGGCAAAAGGAAAACTCCAAGCTGCATACAGAATAATAACAATACAAAGAAAAGTCCGCGGTTTCAAAGTCCACGTCTAATGATGATGTCGAGGATGATGAGGCTTCTGCTACTGATGATGTTGTAGTTGATGGTGATGATGATGATGATGCTGTTGCCGGTAATTATGATGGTGCATGTTGCCGGTGATGATGATAATGCTGCTGCTGATTATGATACAGATGATTACGATGGCGATGGTGACGATGATGAAGATGATGACGACGATGATGACGATGATGATGATAATGATGATCTTTATTTTGATGATAGCATGATGGAGACGATGATGATGATAATAATGGTGACTGATGGTGATATATATTCAACACATTGATCCGCCCTGCATTAAGAACAATTTCCCCAATTGCCAAACGCAAATAAAACTGAAAATATCCATGCACTATCTTTACAGTTGATTTTTATGGTCACGAATTATCTTTTTTTTCCAGAAACACACCTTCCAAACATTGTGTTACTGTGCGTTTTAGGTAATGTTTTTGTTCGTGTTCATGAAAATTGTATTACTGCTCTCTTCCGCCCATACAATTACATCATACTCGCATTCGGCGGGAAATCGATGCCGAGACCTTGAGTTATTTATTAAGTTGATGTGTATACTATAGACCTTTACTTCCACAACCTTTCAATTTAGATTGGCAATGCTGCTCGATTGCACACTCCCCTCTATAACATTTTATATTTTTGTTCTAAGAAAAACCTTTAAAAAGGACGAAATTCTCTCAGGGCGATACGGTATGGGATATGCTTTATTCACATCCACATGTTAATTAATTTGCTCCTGATAGCGATTCAGATAGGGTTTTCTATAGCTCAGTCGGAAGAGCACCGGTCTAGCAATCCGGAGGTCTCGGGTTCGAATCCCGTTGGAATCCCATTTTCTTTGCCTTCTTTTAATCAGAATCCAAAAACAGATGCATGCCCTTCTTCACTCCGTTTAATTTAATCTGAAAATATTATTTGCCCTTTTATGAGTTAAATGTTTTTCGGGGAAGTTTCAGTCACGCAGCCTTCTCGATAATATGACCGATATTCAGCTAAAAATGTTCTCAATTTCAGAACGGAGGACGCAGCTCTCTCGATATGACCGTCATTATCATCATCATCAAGTTCAGGGGTGGCGCTGTAAAGCGCTGCTGTGGTCTTCATGAGAGCACGCCATGCAACTCTGTCTTCTGCCAAGTGTGTTGCACCCTTCATTCCTTCCCCGGACACTCTCTTGATATCGTCAGTCCAAGATGTAGGTCATTATATTCAGCTAAATTGTCTTTCAATGTCAGACGGGGTTGAATTACTTTCGCATATCCACATAAAGATGTAAGTATTCTTAATACCTGTGAATAAAAATATCCACCAGGCCGAAAATGTGAAATAATAGGTATTAGATGCAAACACAGCTTTTGCACTGCATGTGTTCGATGATTTTAGAACACTAAATCATTTTAAATGGCTTTCACATGCACAGTCTTTAAACCTTCCCTTGACCATTCGTATGATGAAATGGCGCAAAGAGGCTCTGAGGCGTCGATACAGTACCAGTTCGGTAACAGTTCGGCCGTAATACCAGTACATCATATGACAAAATATATAGATGTTTAAAATATTCAGTTAAAAAACAAGTTTGAGCAAGTTGTCATTTCAAATATCGCAACAACGAGTTTTAAAAGATATTTTGATCAATCGTATTATGCAGCGGTAAACATTCCGTCCGATTGAAATTGCCCCCTTTTACCATTTTCAATAATTATAATTGCTATAATTATTTTTCTTCTATTTAAACAAATATATATTTTGAAGCTGCACTATTGGTTTGTGTTTTCGTTTTCATTAAAAAAAGGGTGAAAACATTATCAAGGGCGTATGCTATGACGCCTGTAGCAAGACATTTAAAATTAATTCAAAGCCACAATTCATCCATGGAACGCATCGATGCCGCGCAGGTAAGCGGAGCATCTCCGGCGTTGCTAAGATGAGGTTGTGGGCCGTTGTCCCCTCATCTCCTGCGTTGCTAAGATCATGAAGTTGGGGTTGGGTGTGGGCCGACGTGTGCCCCTTAAGAAATCTATCGCCGTCTTCAATCTCTCGAACCACTGTGAAAAACAAATAATCCATATACAACATTTTAACTCGTTTTAATTTGTCGGCATAGGCGGCTTGGTATGAACAGTCACGTCACGTTCACGTTAACGTCACGTGAACGGTTCTGTACCTTTTGTGAAACAGGTCACCCAAATCTACGAAGTGTAGGGTAAAGTGACCCAACAATTTGTCGTTTTCCATGCCGGTAAAACTCGAAGTGTCGCGTTAACCAAATCGTGACGTGAGCGTTTAATCAAGATTTTTTAAATTGCAAACGCTTGTTACTAAGACTAGACATACACGCACAAAGAGATTTAAAAATGTCGACGAAAATGCCGATACCCCCTTATCAAATCTTTTCAATCATTATGTTTATAATATGTACGTGCATAATTCAGAGTAATCTGAGACGCTAATATGCAGTTCTGTCATTTAGGTAATGTACAACCATACCACTTGCATTATTTGTCTTGTTATTGGAGTATTTCTAAAGACGTGTCGTGCGTGGATTTTGGCAAATGTTGATTTCCAGCTGAATTGCTACACGCAGCGGACAATTCAGTTCGCATACGCCTGAAGTTCCCGTGCTCGACGTCTGAGCGTACTGGCCCTTAACGGCGTTGTATGTGCATGCCTGTGAAAGTGAGTGAGTGAGTGAGTGAGTGAGTGAGTTGCAGTGATCAATGAGTTTAAAAGTAATAAAACAATGATTTGATTAATAGTGTTTATTTATGGTTATTGAATCGAGTCAATCTATCAATTAATCAGTCAATCATTATAATGAAACAATCACACCAACCAATCAATATTAAATAAATCAATTAATGTATTTGACATTCGAACTAGCTACTTGTAGGCAGTGGCGTACCCAGGATTTTTTCAAGGGGTGGGTGTAGGGGGGGGGGGGATATTTCGTCAGACAAATTGAAGTAAGCGGGGGGAGTGTGGGTAGGGGGTGTCCGTAGAAAATGACCGCAGCCGAGGACGAGACCAGGACCGGTCACAAATTTCGAGGCCGAGACCAAGACATTTCTTGAATTATGTAAGGGGGGTGGGGATGGGGGTAGGGGGTGTCCATCCCCCTGCCCCCAGGCCTGTGTACGCCTATAATTGGTATTTACAGTATAGGTAGGACGGGTTCGTTCACGATTAAATTTACCGAGAATTAGTCTCTTCTCAACGACAATTTACATTAATTTGTTTTACGCAAGCGCCAATTTACGTGAGCTTTCATGAATTGCATATAGAATATCTACAAACTGTTGGGTCACGTAACCCAACACTTCGTAGATTTGGGTGACCTGTTTCACAAAAGGTACAGAACCTTCACGTGACGTGACGTGAACGTGACGTGACTGTTCGTACCAAGCCGCATAGGCTGGGTCGCTTAATGGAAACCTATACTATTATAATCAACCTTAATAGGTCCCCCGATATATATAGGGGCATTATTCCCCAGGGAAGGGCGTGAGATTCATTGCTCGATTCACTCCCTTCGTGCCTAGAGTAAAAAAAAAAAAAAAAGAAGAGCTTATATCGCCTGAACATGAGATAATTTCGCTCGAAAATAAGACAAATTTACCCCTAAATCTAGCATACAAAGGTGATGGTTTATTTCAAGATGTGATTATAATTTGACCTAGGAGGCTGGGGCCGCTGTATATTGATGCGGTGTCAGGAAAATGTCAGTTGTATACAACATGTCAGACAAAATAATTGCGGAGGTAACAATGTCACAAGTAAACATGTTAGAGGAAGAAAAGTTCGATGAGAAAACTTATGTGAAATCGCTGAAATCGCTGAAATCGCTGAAATCGCTGAAATCGTAATATAGAACCATGGCCCCCCCCCCCTCCCTCCATACACCCCCAGCGTCCCGTACGCCCGTGGCAATGTCACTGATCATCTTCTTAGTGTTATCCCTGTCATCTTGGTAATCCCCGGTATTAAATGTTCATGTGTGACATTTCATGCTAATGTGAATGTATAATCTTACCAATCGTACATTCGGAAGATTATGTTTCGATTCTAAGCTGGAAAACTCGCAGCTCTTTGGCGATAAAATGTGTCTCCTTGCTGTATGGTAGTGAAAAATAGGTCATATAATCTTGTTCAGATGTTCAGTTCTTATCTTCTTATTTTTGTATTTAGCACAATTACTTTATATGGTTCTTCTTGTTGCTGTTGCTTTTCTTCTTCTCCTTCTTCTTCCTTTTCGTCTTCTTCTTCTTCTTGTTCTTGTTCTTCTTGTTCTTGTTCTTCTTGTTCTTGTTCTTATTGTTCTTGTTCTTCCTCTTCTTCTTCTTCTTCTTCTTCTTCTTCTTCTTCTTCTTCTTCTTCTTCTTCTTCTTCTTCTTCTTCTTCTTCTTCTTCTTCTTCTTCTTCTTCTTCTTCTTCTTCTTCTTCTTCTTCTTCTTCTTCTTCTTCTTCTTCTTCTTCTTCTTCTTCTTCTTCTTTTTTCCTCTTCTTCTTCTTCTTCTTCTTCTTCTTCTCATCAGTCCCCCTGCATTTGTTCGTCTTTTTATTTTCAACTTTTTCTTTTTCTTGTTCATGTTATCATCATTACTATATCTTTCCCAATTTCTAGTTCATCCTTATAGCTTTTATTTTCCATCTTCCATGTCTTCATTACACATATTCCTCCCTCTTATTCGCCGTTATTTCAACCTCTCAATTAAATCTCTACGCAACGGATAAAGCACACTCAGCATCTCCAAGGTTAGACGATCAATTTTCACGCCTAAAAAATAGTAATCCCATTCTGCGTTACGATTTAATGAACTAGTTCAATCAAGAAGGCGGGAGAATGATTTATAGTTAATCTCGTCTGGACTTCTGTTACCTTCTAAGATTTCAAGGCGTGTCAATCCATACTCCCTAGAAAATGAGACCTTTCCTGCGTTCATACGGCATGATTATCTCTGACTTCGATCAAAGCCCAGGGGGATGTTTCACAAAGATCCTAAGTCGAACTTAACTCTATAAGTTGGATTTAAACATTACGATAAGCCATTTGTAGCCTAGGAATAAAATATATTAAAAAATAAAAATGCAAGAATTTTAGACTTTTCATAAATTTTACATCAAGAACATCACATCTTCTTGATAATATAAAATATTAATGATTTGAATCAACATTTGATGCATTTTAAAATATATTTTACACATTTTTGTCAAAGAAACTAACAGCTTGCAATAATTTGTAAGTCCAACTTAGAGTTAAGTTCAACTTTGGATCTTTGTGAAACACCCCCCCCCCCCCCCCCCCCCCCCCCCCGTCACAATGAAACCAACGATGATTCTGTCGTGTGTCTGTTGTACGATATGTATATATTCTGTCGTGATTAAAGTTTGTTTATCGACTGTCGTGGAAGTGGTTAGAATGAAATTCAGGTACTTTCACGACAGGAACAGAGAAGTCAGAACATGTCGTGGTTATATCGCAGGTCTATCGTACGACACCAAACTTTGGGCACCCACAACATATTATTTTTTGTACGAATGTCGTGCGATTGTCGTATGATGTTATCACGACAGAGTAAGACAAAAGAAAAATACAGTGGTTACATCGCAGGTCTATCGTACGGCACCAAACTTATAGGGCATCCACAACATGTTATTTTTCGTGCGAATGTCGTGCGACTGTCGTATGATGTTATCACGACACAGTAAGACAAACATTTCGTGGATATATTGTGGCATAAAATAGGGGAGTCCGATTTTCAAGCCGCTGTAATTTGTTTTGTCGTACGACTGTCGTGAGAAAGTCGTGGGTCCATTGTGACCAGGGCAAATGCAATTTGAAAGACATTAATCGACGAAAGGAACATTTTGCGAAGCGTAATAAAACAAAATTCTCAACTATTTACTAAAACGAGTGAGGATTTCTTTTGAACGATTCATCTGTTTGGCTTCGGTATTGAATGAGCTATAGACATGATAGAGATCCTCATGGTCCTCTTTAAAGGGATATCCGCGATTTACAAATCATCTTAACAGTATCCAGTAGATGGATGAGGATACATAATTATGACACTCACGTGTAGTAAGCAAATAATTACCGTTGGTGAAGGTGATGGGACAATCTATCACTTCCAAGGCGATCTGGATGTAGCTATCTTTCCGAAGCGAAGCTGAGGAAAGATAGCGTATACATTCAGATCGCCGAGGAAGTGATAGTTTGCCATCGCCTGAAACCAAAAGGTAATTATTTGCTTTATATTCCACATGCACATCGAACGGTAGATCTAGTCTATAACTTAAGCAGGCCTAGTCTAATGCAAGCTGTTACTACTAGGTAACGGTTTGATCTACTTACCAACATCAATGTTATTCCAATTTCCAATGTGTATGTTGTTTCCAGCATTCGCAATAATCTTGGAACACTTTACTTTCACTCTCAAGCAAAAAAAGTTCCATTTCAGCTCCGTTAGAACTCAAATCTTACGTCGAACAACAGAACAAGCAATTAAACAATAACAACGCAGCAAACCGTGTACTGTTATACTATACACTGTACGATACGTATGCGCATGCATACACAGTGCATGCATATCGCATAGCGTATGAGCTTGAATGAACAGTGTGCTACGTATGCACAACGTCAACGAATACAATTAAATTTGTAATTCGCGCGCATAGAGAACCCCGCCACATCATTTGGGTACGGAATTTGACTAGCCACACACAAGCTCCACAGTCAAGTCAATGCAACCGCAGTGAAAGTGCGTTGCACTCACTAGATAGTACTTTTTATCTAGTGAGTGCAACACACTTTCACCAAAGATATCTACAGAGTGTAACGAAGTTTTCTTCTCCCATCAATGATGGGCGAAACTATGCTTCATCACGTGATTAACTTTTGACCAATCGTAGAGCAAGATTATTAGTATGTGGAATATAATAAAAGATAACAAACGCTGTAATGTGCACTTAACGAGTGAAAAAACAACAACGAAAAAGAATGACAAAATTGTAGTTTCACTGCACGACAGGCGTTGTCCAAAAGGCGTGGTATACCTGTAGAACACAGCTTATTTTGAAATGTTATGCTTAGTGCTTATACATAGTCCAAATGTTCCCCGTTGGTATTTTTTATCAAATTTAAATTCAAAGCTACACACCTACGTTCGTAATTACGTCGGATAAAACATGATCCCTTGCTAACACGGTTATTTTGATCTTGCTATAATGTTAAGGAGTTTATACAGTAGCCGCTTTAGTATAATGATTGTATACATGTATATGAGGTCCGAGAAGTTCAGATAAAAGTAGTGCATTTTATTTACTTCGTAGTTTATTGATTTTTTAAATTATAAATTGAACCGATTTTTCATTTGTCCTGTCTGGCTTTTGGAGGTGAGCTGCGCTCATTTGAAAATCAAAATTAAAGGGACTTTCACGTGGTATTAAAACAAATAACCACGAACAATCATTATTTTCTCAAAGAGTGCCAAATACTCTCAATACACGAAAAAAAAGACTTCCTATACACTTGACTGACGTGTTTATAGTCTAGGGACCCTAACTAAAATGAAAAACATAAGTTACGAAGTTACGATACTTTACATTTCAGTCGTTTCTAAACGTGACATGAATCAAGCAATCGTGTCACGCAGGCACGTGGGTGCTCAAATAACATAAGTACACTTTCACGAATGATGACTTCCTATAATTGGCTGACTGACTTGTCCTGTAACACTTACCGAAATGACGAACATAATTCAGTTACGGTTCTTGACATTTCGATCGTTTCTAAACCGAATTCAGAATCAAACTTGATTTCAACCTGGCTAAATGTTCAATGCACGGTTTTGCTAACTTTGTGTCGAGCGCGTAAATATAAATTGGATAGGCCAATGACATACAATGTCTAATGTCTGTGAAATTTATTCGGAGAATCAATGTTTGTATTAGACAGAATAATGCACGATATAATATGATGGTGCTTCTCATGATCGTAATATGTCTCGGGTTCGATTCCCGGCGAAAATTATTTTTCTTTGCTCATTTTCGAATATTTAAAATACTTCTAGTCAATTCAATTCAATTTCAATTTATTCAACCAAATCATTAAAAATCAAATACAATGTCTATACATGAATGCTGCTGTACAATTTAAACTACAATGAATGGTTAGGGACACCTAGGAAGCATAGCTTGTAATAGGGCCCTTTTACATATCAATACATAACGATATATTGCATACATGTAGACATTGATGGAAAAAAAATATTCATACATAAAAACTACATTCGTGAACCCACCCTACCCGCCCCCAACTCACATGCATATACACTCATACCATGTCGCAGCAGACTTTGAAGAGAAATGCAACAAAGTAGAAAAGAGGAGAAAATACAGAAGAACATGTACAGAGAAATTCAGTCTACTCAATTTGTTAATAAAGTTGTAAATGATTCACTTTTACACAATTTCTTAAATCTTGTCAAAGTTGTACTGGATCTTATATTAGAGCTGAGATTATTCCATTTGCTTAGTCAGTTTCCTTCATGTTTGGATCGTTATATTATGTATTTCACTTTCATATAAAAATACGGTTATATGCAATTTGTTCTCCCACAATCACTTAAAGGGAGTCCTGTAAAGTGTATAACTACACGAAAATTACTTGGAGCTTCCTCGTTTCTCTCCTACCGTGTTGTTCAGCTTGTGGTAAGAGAAGAATAAAATAGGGTTAGATTTTTTTCAAATGCCCCTTTATATGACGATACCTATCATACAGCTCAAGAGCGTTAATGAACGGTCATAAACCTCATTAACGTCATTACAGTAATTTGTTGTAAAAGCTGACGCATATTTTCGTTTGTTTAACCAGGAAAGCAGTCAGTGGGTTCTTTTTCAATGAAACTTTCACACATCATTCCGACATATCTTACAATGATTTTGGTACAGGATTGAAGTCTCAAGTGTCATTTTGGGCAATATCTGACACTTTACAGGTGCACCTTTAACAGATATATCAAACAGTCAAGAAAGTGACGTGTTTTCTAAGACCTGAATCAAGCAACAGTGTCACGCATTGATGTGGGTGCGCGAAGAACATAAGTGTACACTTTTATTTTTAATTTTTAATAAAAGCTTCCTTCCTCGGTGCTTGAGTGACGTGTTACATCTAGTGGCCCTCACCAAATAACAAACATTTTCCAGCTATGGTCCTTGACATTTCTGAATTGTCAAGGACAAGTGTTATGGTAACACATTGGTTTAGACACGACTGAATTACTCGTTTCTAAACCGATTTTTTACCATACCGGAACATATAACATAAACGTATTAGGAAGAAGAAAACACGAGACATAATCAGAATCTGCACTTCCAAACAATTATCAGATCATTATACAAATAAAACGTACTAATACGACAACCTACGGAGTGAGGGGTTATTCAAATACAAGAAGCACACGACTATCGTAATTTAGTATGGGATCATGATTTTGTTGACAAGTTTACGGAAAACAAATGGAGACTTTTCGTAATGTATTACCCCTCAACTTTAAAGGGGTAGTTCAGTTTTGGTATAGAGGGCGCTGCGAACAAATTCTTTGTGTGAGATAATGAAAAACTGAGTGTAAAATTTGAAAGAGCATTACATTTTAATGGCAGAATAAACTTTATTTGATATGAATCAGTTCAATAAATAAATTCGATCAGAATAAATCTGGGGCCCCGATTTTTTCGATGATTTTTTTTTTAAAAGTTTAAAAATACTTACACTTTTTCAAAAATTTTCAAAAGAGGTTTTTAAATAGTTGTTGATGTTCTCCCCATTTTATTATTATTTCAACAAAACATCACATGCATAATTTTGTATAAAAGAAATCAGCATTTGGAAAGTTACGGCAATTTCTTCAACTTAAAACATTGACAGTAGATTCATGATAATTACACTATGGCACCGTTGCAGAAAGATATACATTACAATCGATTGTAAGTCGGATCATGTGTTCTAAATGCGCGAATCTGATTGGTTCAAACGCGCAAAGTTTCTGACTTACAATCAATAATTTGTAACTTACATTCGACTGTATCTCTTTCTGCAACCGGACCTAGCTATAATAACAGATAAACAAACAACAACAAATCGCTGTGTATTATTTCAAAGTTTTTGTTTGACATAATTTGAGATAATTTTCCACAATCGTAATTTCGACAAATAATAATAATGATCGGGCGTATGACTTGAATTATTCAATAACAACTAAATGACGAGCTAAGGGTCCTTGCAAAGTTAAAAGATTCCAAACATCCAAATACAAATTGGATAGAGCTCACCCCACCCACCCACCTCCCATATCCAAACTTTTTTCTTTTGGAAATCCATCTCTGACATGGACAGAAAATTCAAATCATATAATGACTTTTTAAAAGTCATTATATGATTTGAGACGAGTAAAGTGCATAGCGTACAGCCAAAGATGAGTCCCGAGGGAGCGAAGCGACCGAGGGCTGGGGCAGAGCCAGAGGGGGAGGGTTTGGGAGGGGATATCCCCCTCCCACGGGAGAAGATTTTGCATTTATATACTTGAAATGGTGCAATCTGGTGCATAAAAACATAAACTATATGCCACATTTGTATGATCCAACATCATAGCTTACAGCCAAAAATAAGTCACGAGGGAGCGAAGCGACCGAGGGCTGGAGCGGGGGAAGGCTTGGGAGGGGGCACCCCCTCCCACGGGGAAGATTTTGCATTTATATACTTGAAATGGTGCAATCTGGTGCATAAAAACATAAACCATATACCACATTTGTATGATCCAACATCATAGCTTACAGCCAATAATAAGTCACGAGGGAGCGAAGCGACCGAGGGCTGGAGCGGGGGAGGGTTTGGGAGGGGGCATCCCCCTCCCACGGGGAAGATTTTGCATTTCTATACTTGAAATGGTGCAATCTGGTGCATAAAAACATAGACCATATACCAGATTTGTATGATCCAACATCATAGCTTACAGCCAAAAATGAGTCCCGAGGGAGCGAAGCGACCGAGGGCTGGGGCAGAGCCAGAGCCAGAGGGGGAGGGTTTGGGAGGGGGTATCCCCCTCCCATGGGGAAGATTTTGCATTTATATACTTGAAATAGTGCAATTTGGTGCACGTCACACAAACAGCCAGAGCAATAACAGCTTTCACAGGAACTACGTGGACCGGTACAGAAAAACCCACCCCAGACGTACCATACGCAAGTTACACAACAAACTGAGATTATTTGTTTGCGCGCGAAGCGCGCAGCGAAAACTTTAAATGGATGTATAACTTAGTTTTTAAACGTTAGAATTAACAAGTATTGGCTGATACATGTAATTGTTTCTTTTCCTTTTTCTTTCTTTCTTTCTTTTTTTTTTTTTGAGGGGGGGGGGGGGGGGGCTTTTTGGGGGGGCAAAAACGCGTTTTGCCCCCCCACTTTTTGGATGGGGGGGGGGGGGGGGGGGGCGGCTGCCCCCCCCCCCTGCCCCCCCACTTCCGGCGCCTATGTCAAGGGGATCATTAAAAGTAGAATTGCCGCCCTGAAATTGTGTTGCTTTCGACTGAAGATGATATATTTAAAAAAAAAATATTTTGTTTGTTTTACAAAGCAACAATATTTGCGGCAATATCAGTTAAAATGTATTATGACCGCTCGAACATGGTTTTGAATTTATTTCATACTTCTTACCGATTGTGACGTCTTTTGCGAGCGGCCACAATAATTTTTGTATAATTGTTACAAGCCTGTTCACACTACTAAAAGAGGAGGTTGTGTCTGTTTGTTTGTTTGTTTGTTTGTCTGTCTGTCTGTCCGGCTATGCAAATCGCCATGCCTTGAGGTATAACCCACACATTTCAGGTGATTGCTAATACCTTTAGGGATGTAATGGCGAAAGGGTATCAAATTACATCAAACGGAAGTTTTTTGTGGACGTTTTGAGTCAAAAAATGTCTTTTTGGGGCCGAATGTAGCCCCGGTAAATTCCATATGGCTAAGCGGTACTGCCTAGCTGCCAGAATGTGTTCATGATTATGTGCATACACTATTAGTATGGTACGTGACGTACACATACCGTACCCGTATGCCTACAGTGTGTTGTGTGGAAAATCAGTGTGTAAATCACAATGTACCTTTTTATTTGAAACAAATCATCTCAGCAATCATGTCAACAATTTAGGTAAATTTGTCATTGAGGTTGTTTTCTAATGTTTTATGGTTTATTGATGTTGTGATAAATCAGGACAGGTCGCTAAGTAGGCTAAGTAGTATTTTTACAGAAAAGGCCGACCTAGGCCAGCATAGTCCCACCTGTGTTATATTTTTGTGGCTTGATTTTGAATACATAATACCACAAATATGTCTCCAAATAGACGTTTTGGGGTGATTTTATTTTCTATCTCGAGTGTCACGATATGGAATGGAATAATTCTGTCTGGCTTATCACAACATTCTGTAAGTGTCATTCGAATAGTTACGTGTGCACATCAGAAATATATGTAGGCCCATTACAGTACTAACAATTGATACATCAGTGCCCCGTTGCAGAAAGAGATACTCGATTGTAAGTTGCAATTAATCGTAAGCATGGTAAGTCAGATCACGTGTTCTAGATGCGCAAATCTGATTGGTTGAAACGCATACATTTTCTGACTTACAATCAATTGTATCTCTTTCTGCAACGGGGCCCAGGTCTATCAGAAAGGAAAGTGGAATGCTGTGTTCGTATTTTGTTATTGTACAGTTATGACATCCTCCATATCTGGAAGTGTGAACCACGAATTTGAATGCAAACATCCAAAAGATAAGTTCAGGTCGAATGAAGTCAAATCAGGTTAATTTTCTGTGAGTTGTCTATCATCCACAGGCACAGGTCCTCTAGTTATTTAAAACTGAAACAAATTAAAGGGATAGTTGAGTTTTGGTATAGAGGGCGCTACACAAAATAATTTTTTGTGAGATAATGCAAAACTGAGTGTCAAATTCGAAACAACATACAATTTTAATGACAGAATAAACTTTAGTTCTCACTTTCCCATTTCTTGACAGATTTCGCTTCAATTGTCACTCCTAATTATATCATTGCATTGCATGCAAGCTAATACATTTCCAGGGTGGAATTTCCCTTTAAAAAATGGGTCCTTCAAAAATCCTCACTACTTTCGAGCTTGATTTGTTTAAATCTTCCTATTATAACCGGTATTAACTATCCCCCAAAGATGTCTATTTCACATATTTTGAAAACAAATATGAAAAAAAACTAACTGCTTCCTGTTTTAGTAATTGTGAGATTTTTGGTCCCTTTTTATGCTTTTATTATGTAGTATGTTTCACTTTCCTGCCATTTTAGTTATCGTTATTTGTTATTTAAAATATTTGATTTATTTATAATACACATTTTTTAATTCGTGTACTACAACTTTGTTGATAAACACAGGTTTCTAACCGCGATGAAACAATACATATTAGATAACACTCCAAGTAAACATGGGATTATAACATTGGAAAGGGGAATTTTCAAACGCGCTTACCGCGTTTAAAGCAAAACAATAACATTTACACTTGCCATGTCCTTCGGCAGAGAAAAATCCACCGGATTCTAGAGCTTTTCCCCGGTCTCCCTCAGGAGGGGAAAATCCCCCGAAAACTTATGAAGCTTAACAATTATATATTTATACACGGATTTTGTTGCATTGTATATTAGTTTACCAATGAATTTATAGCATATAAATTCATTGGTAAACTAATTTTGAAATAATGATTTTCAATGATAATTATCTTCATACTAAAGGGACATTTGACAAAATCTAACCCTATTTTATTCTTCTCTTACCATAAGCTAAACAACACGGCAGAAGAGAAACGAGGAAGCTCCAAGTATTTTTCGTGGAGTTAGACACTTTACAGGCATGCCTTTAATACAGGGTTTCTAAGCGCAAGTTTTATTACCCATGGTCATCAGGTACATTTCAAACCCACACAATGATAGTGGCTGCGTACTTTCTCAACTCCCTGGGCAGCATACTAGCAACTTTCTTGGATCACTAAAAATGGATAGAGAGTAAGATACAAAATATGCCTCAAGACAATAACACCGCCAGAAATAAGAATTATATTAAATGACATTTTTGTTGTTGTAGGCGAGCAAGGCAAGTCGTATTGATGAACAGCGAATTGATACATATAGGTACTAATTAAACGTTTGATCTTGTTTTGCATTGATCAAATACAAACAGTTCGCATCACAACAATCATATCGATCATAAGCGTATGAACAACACAATTACACATAAAGGGATTCATTTAAAGGGATCTGGTAACTTTGCTGTCATGTGCACAAAGTGATACATGGTTGATAAAGTTTGGATGTTTGTGATCTGATATGTCCACTGAGTATAATGTGTGAACAATTCACATTAAATGAATGTTATATGGTCGAGTAATGAGCGAAACTACATTGTGATATTCGCTATTTAAACTTATTACACTATGTATACGCTTATGACTATCCAGTGGATAGTTAGTTACACATCACTTCAATCGTACATATCTTTTAAACGGAAGGGAAATTAAACAAAACCCAAACCTGTTACATGCTTCTATTGGTATTACTATTACAAATAAATGAATGCATGATATAACCATCTGAATTCTAAATAGGTTTTGAGGATTTGGACGATGTTACTAGATCCCTTTTAAATAGGGGTTAAGTTCATTACTCCTTCCAGGGACGCCCGGGGATTCTGAATAGTAGGTTAACGTTTGCTCTATAATCATGTCTATCTGTCACCGGGGTCTGTCATTTGGACAGTTACGGTGACAAACAGGGTGAGAGGCCCGGAGGGGGGAAGGGTTAAGAATAGAGTGGCATCCACTCGTGCTCATCAGCGAAAGTGTTGACCGAGTGATCGAAGACTTGTAGAGGTGCTTGTGTCTAAGCGAGCAACCCCACCTTTGGCTTTTATTGACTTCCACCGCGTCCTCATTGATCCCGTTGGTTTGGCTCATCACCGTATTCATCATTACCAGCAGCAGCAGCAACAACAGCGACATCATCAAAATCATCACCATCACTACAACCACCACCACCACCACCATCATCACCAGCAGCTGTACCAACAACATCGGCGTCATTATCATCATCATCATTTTCATCATCATCATCATCATCATCATCACCATCATCATCATCATCATCATCAAATGATCGGTGATCTCTCAAAATCTCGGAAAACCCTCATCTTTTGGTTGACGTGTGGACACTTTGGTCTGAAGCACGCACCCATCTCTTTATTGACTTTGGGTGTAACAAAATTAAGGGCCTCCGAGCTGAGATCGCTGGTTGTCATAAGACAGAGGAATCGGGAGAAAATGAGTTAGAGAGAAAGAGGGGAGACGGAGGAAGAGGTGGCGGGAGAGATGAGAGAGAGAGGAGAGGGTGGCTGATGAGAAGGGAGAAGTTTAGAAGAAAAGGGGGCGTGGTATGGAGGGTGCACTTTTGAAGAGAAATATACATTAAAGGGTAAGGTAAAGATGAACAGAGGAAGAAAAGAACAGAAACGTATACAAGAAAATAGCATTATAGAGAATAGGAAGGAAAGAGAGAGAGAGAGGGAGAGGAAGACAGGAAAAGAAAGAGAGGGAGGTATAATGCATGATGGGAAATGAGATCGTTAAATAGAGAGAGATTGACAGACTGAGTATACATGTTTTGTAAAAGAGCGCGGAGAAGAGAGATTGGCAATGTTGTATACTGTTAACACAATTAACAGGTCATTGCTCTAATAACCCCGTATAAGAGCTAAAGACAGAGAAGTATTCATCTATTTATTCATTCTATACAGGGTGGCCCTAAAAAAACGGAACGGGGGACCTAAAATATAGTAACAATACAATAATGATGTCCATCGGATAGGGTGTCCTTTCCAATGAAAAACGATACCAAGAACAGTCATGTTTGTCGTGTAGTTTTTGTTTTAGGGCGCTGTGAGTGACACCATGTCAGGTTCCCATTTTTGTCAATTTTTTACCAAGTCAGTGCCTTGATAAGTCGCACTTCGTGCCCGTCATAGCATCGAACAACTATGCCCATTCTCCTGGCACACCTTTTAATGCACACTAACAATGGCGCGCGTATTGCTCGATGTTCGATTCTATGACGGGCAGTAAGTGCGATTTATCAGGCACTGACTTGGTAAAAATTGACAAAATTGGGAACCCGACATGGTGTTACTTACAGCGCCCTAAAACAAAAACTACACGACAAAAATGACTGTTCTTGGAATCGTTTTTCATTGGAAATTCACCCTATCCGAAGGACATAATTATATTGTTACTATATTTTGGGAAGTGCCCCGTTCCGTTTTTAGTTGGGCCACCCGGTATAAGGAGATGCGTTTTGCCTAATCGCAATACTGATTAACCCATTAATTACATAGAGTTAATGCAGCCACCCAGTTCCGCTATGCAATGGTTTAGCGCATTGATAGCCGTGTATATACCTTGAAAGCGTCAGATGTATACATACAAAAAAAAAAAGATCTTCATGTTGTTTTTTTCCGAAATGAAAATAACAGAACATTACGAAACATAATACATCACTTGAAAAAAATGCGGTTTATATCGACAAAACTGGTATATATGCATTATATAATAATATCCATAGTTTGTATGCACTTTAGTTTGTGATTAAAATAAAATAAATCAGTTAGAGTGCCTATTTTCAGCTTTTCTAAACTAATTTCGAAATCTGAAACAACACAATTACCTCTATATAGCTTATTATATATATATATATCATTAAAACACGCATTTACTATACATATTAATCATTTAACCCCTAGGGGGTAATCACATATTAATTTCATGTAACATGTTTGTAAAGAACAAGGTAAACATTCTAACAACTCAGTAGTTATGTGTACACAACCTCATTTCTCCCAAAGATTAGTATTATTTGCCCGTTTGAAAATGAACCAATATAGAGATAATTCAATTTGCGAGTAGTATAGGCCTTTCTAGGAACGAATTATCACTTATTATCACATATTATCACTTGATTAAACGCCTTTTTAGTTTTTTGATTGGCGTCATATAATCCCAATCGACATGCGAGAAAAATAGAGTTATTAAAGCATTAACAAAATATTAAAGATGGATAAAATGGTAGATATTTCGGTTTATGAAACACATACAAGCTATCTAATACAATGTATAATATGACAACGAGCCATACTGGTTGATTTTGTTTTGGTGTGTTAGGTATAAAAAAAACAAAACAAAAAATCAGTTTTTAAATGGATTTAATTTTTTTTATCATTTAGAGACGTGTAGAGAGTTGGTTATTACATCTGTTGTGATCTTTCTCATTCTGTCTTTATATTTGTATATAGGTTTGTTTTAAATATTTGTTATCTCTTCCTTCGAAATTTTTTCATAATAGTTTGAATATATTATTGGTGGGAAGAGTGAATGAGGCATGCATAAATAAATTATTATTTAGTATAGATCGGTGTAATAGGCGTTTTGGGACATGTGGAACGTGTAAAGTTTTAGTTAGATTAGTCGCAACAAAACAATGCTGTGTTTCCTGGCTTTTTTAACATCTAGAATTTCGGAAAAATTTAAACAAAACAGTTTTCAAATTGATTGCCCCATTTTAGTTGAATCTGGCTATGTTATGCACCTGTGAACAATGTTTTGATTCGAAATAAATGTTATTCCTGTGTGGGACGTAGTAGCGAAGCGTCGGGGTCATGGGGTCATGAGCCTTCGATAATTAAATACAAACAATAACAAAATACGCCTTTAGGGTGAAATCCTGTACCAAATAAAGAAATACATAGATTCTGCATCCAATAATTCGAGTTCCCGCTTGGAATTGACATGAATTTTCCCGCTGTTGTCGCAACATTTCCGATTGTTTCTCCTAGAAGTAGGTTATCAGACATACTGGGCACAGCCTTTTTTTTTGGGGGGGGGAGGGGGTGGGGGGGGGGGGGGGGGGGCTACGGTCTTTAGTTTGCCCGAACATCGTTCAAACTGTTGTGTTTTTTTAACCTAACACACCAAAACAAAAGCAACCAGTAAACAAATATATTAATACCATCGTACATCAGTACATGCATCTTGCTGTGAAAAGGAATTGATTTATATTGCCCTGTTATGATATTACAAGCCCACATATTTACACACTATTAAAGGTATATTTTGTATTATTCGTCATTTAGACACGCGGTGTAGAACCCATGCCTGGCAATCTTTAAGAAGAAAAACCCCCATTACAATAGGTGGCTGCAGCCCCCAGGCCTGTCCCACCCCTCCCTACATACATGCACACGATTTACATTCTAGGTATGTCGAGCATAGTTCGATCGATTTTGTTTTCTCGAATCGGTCCCTGGTAAAACCGAGTATAGCAACATGTAACGGTTTTGTTTTCCTCCAATCAATTCGATGACAACAATTTTCTTTTGGGCGAAACATTTGAGGGTCAATCTCATAGGAAAGCTCTATATGGGATCGACAATGTGTCCGTGCCCCTGTATACGCTTTGCTACACGTGAATGTTTCTCGTGCGCGCGAAATATAATATGTAACTTGTCTAGTAGCCGAGCGCCACTCCGCTAGGAGGGCGTGCGTATGGCAAGCCGTTTTAACATTTATTCCTATTTCTTGATATCAAGAATTACCATTGCTTTACAACAGAAAATAATTTCTTGATATCAAGAATTCATTTCTTGATATCAAGAATTCATTTCTTGATATAAAAAAATAGAATTCTTGATATCAAGAAATAGAAATAAATGTTAAAACGGCTTGCCATACGTGCGCGCTTAGGATCCTTTATACATGTACATTAATATACTTGTGCTCTGAGTCTTTTTAATGAGCGCATTATCGCATACATAAACGTCGCTCACAGTGTGTACAAACATATGCGTGATTGACTCAACGAACAGTTATCTCGTGATCGGGATTTAGAGCGCAATATGAATTTAGACGCCACATACATTGGATATATAGATTTCGTAATAGCTCGATGCAACGATGTTCTTTGGGCGAAATAGGTCAAGTACACGACAACTATACCTGGTTTGTTATTGTTTAATTTCCTTAGAAAATTGAAATTGAATAACAAATAAATGAAAGGAAATGAAATAGATATCTAGTCACCCTCGTCATGCATGCTTATCAAGGGAATGGAGGATGCACATCGTACCAAATATTCAAGATGAATATACAAACACTTATGGCATACTCCCACAATAGCGTATCTCATTCCGCCCTATCCGACCAAAATGCGGCGAAAGGGTCAGTAAGATCTAGCAAGTTTTATAGTTCCATGATGTTTTGACGAAACGGAGCTGAATTAGATCCTAGTACTAGTCAATCCCGAACTTAGTCCACAACATTTCGTTTCTTGTCGGTATTCTGCCAGTACCTTCCGGATGTCAAACGGATATAGGAAGCGGACTGAGATACGCTGTAGTGGTAATAGGCCGTTAGATTTCCTTTTCTCTGTATCACAAAAGGTTTCTTTTTAAGGTGGAGACGCAATAAAATCCATGCCACTGCATGCCCCTTTTCCAATTGGCAAAAATATCTCGACAAGGGAAAGGACGCTTTATGAACGGATAAATAAAACACATATAAATCATTGTAATTTATTGTAATTTATTAATATCCCAAAGCCTTTGTTCAGCGATGAAGACACAATCAAATCCACCGCCCCCTGTTTGATTTACACAAAATCTGCAAATACATACCGTGAAACGTATCCATGATCATGATGATGAACTGATTATTATAAATATACATTTTGTAGCATTTCAATTTCTCTGTATTCCAATGCATTTTTTAAAATGGAGACGCCGTAAAATCCAACGTCCCTTTTCTAATTTATACAAAAACCCGAACAATACATACATATACAATTAATATAAAATGAAATCCTTTCATTTTAAACTTTATATCCCAAACGTAAAAAAAAAAAATGAAGTCGCCATTAAACCTTCAACCCCCTTTTCTGATAAAATTAATGAATAAAAACAAAACGCATGATACGCTAGGAATACCCATTGTGAACAGAAATGCATACATGTTTATAATTTTGTTTAATATTTTCCTACAAGTATATACCGTTTCTTTTTAAAAGCGTGATGTGTAGATGCCACAACATCTAGCGGCCTTCTGCCAATTTACAAAAGGGCACATGATACTGAATCTACGTAATGCAACTATACGTGACTCATGAAAATGGGTCATATTTGCCCTATGGAAATAAAATAATTACATTGGCCTATTTCCGTAGGTAAATATAGGGCGATTGATGAGGATATCAATCATAATATGACAAGCGCAGATGAAACGGAACAAAAATAACGCAACAAAAACAATCAAATCCATATTCATTATTGCCCCGTACCCCAGAATAAGTACATAACTATCTTCCCGCCTTTACGTTTTACGGCACCAGACATGCCAGAAACAGGGGGAAAACGTTTTACACAACATGTTACGTTGTATAGGAGCGTGTCCGGACTACTACCCCCTGGACAACCACCCCCGGACGATTACCCACCGGACAACTACCCCCCTAGGACAATTACCCCCCGGACAACTACCACCCGGACAATTATCCCCCTAGGACAATTATCCCCCCAAGACAATTACCCCCAAGACAATTACCCCCAAGACAACTACCCCCCAAGACAACTACCCCCCAAGACAATTACCTCCCAAGACAATTACCCTCCAAGACAATTACCCTCCAAGACAATTACCCCCCAAGACAACTACCCTCCAAGACAACTACCCCCCGGATAATTACCCCCCAGACAATTACCCCCCGGAAAAATACCCCCCGGACAATTACCCCCCGGAATATTACCCCCTGGATAATTACTACCCCCTGGATAATTACCCCCCGGACGATTACCCCCAGTCAACTACCCCCCGGACAATTACCCCCCGAATATTACCACCCCCCTCCCCCAAAACCATGGTGGAGTTATACCTATTAGTTTGTACCGTAATGGTGCAGGTTTTGGGTACTAAAGTTAAGTTTGACCAATACTCAACTAGTTAAAACGTTTGTTGTTAAACAGAAGGCAGTTCGTTGAGTATAATGGGGTCAATTCTGATATAATGCAAATCAGACAAAGGATTCCATAGGGGAGCATTCTGGGTACATTCCTTTTTTTGACGATATTGTTTATTCTTCTAAAATGTTACATGTCACATTTTACACATTACGCGGATTACACTAATGTATTTATTGCACTCGGACATTGATGGATTGATGTTGTAAATCAATAATTTGAAAAGGTTTCAAAGTATTTTTATGCGAATAAGTTGCGAGTCAATCAATCAAAAACAAAACTTATGATTTTTAATGCAAACGGATGTAAAAATATAGTTTAAAGTTAATTTGAAACTAAACACAACAAAAAAGTAAGTTCACCCGTAATCAAAATAGCGTAACTTTTTAACGAAAGGTTTTTGAGCAAAATAACTAAGCAGGATTGTTCCTTCATGTATTGACTCACGTCTGTATGAAGATGAGATTGATCCGTCGAGTCATGCATGAGTGAGCTCACATTAAATGCAAAATTGCCACTTTTCAAAAGTCACAAGAAACATGTGACTTTTGAAAAGTGACAATTTTGCCTTTAATCCATGCTCACTCATGCATGGCTCGCCGGACTAATGTCATTTTCACACGGAAGTTATTCAACAAGTGTAGGAACAATCCTGCAAAATTATTTTTAGCAAAAAGTTTTCGTTAAAAAGTGACGTTAATTTGATTAGGGGGGACTTAATTGTTTTGTTGGGTTTAATTGATCAGTATTGTTGAAATAAAACCCAACAAAAAAGTAAGTCCCCCCCCCCCCCCCCTAAATGAAAATAACGTAACTTTTTAACAAACAAGTTTTGAGCAAAATAACTTGGCAGGATTGTTACTTCTGTGTGAAAATTAAATTGGTCCGTCGAGTCATGCATGAGTAAATACATACATTAAAGGCAAATTTGTCACTTTTCAAAAGTCACATGACACACGTTTTAAATCGAATGCAAACAAAATGTTTCCAAATGATTAATATATGAATTCGAATGCTAAAAAAGATTTTGAACTGAAACAAATTTTTATAACATTCAATTTAAAGCGATTAATTTCGTGATTACGTAATACCGCCCTCCGGGAAATCCGTTGGCGAAATTGAATGCAAATAGCAAGTTTTGTTAGGTTTGTTTTAATTGAATGCTGAAAGTGGTAAATCACTTGAATGGATAGTTGAGCATTGGACAATTTAAACTTTAGTAACCAAAACCTGCACTATTACGGTACAAACTAATAGTTATAACTCCACCATGGTCTTGGGGGGTAATTACCCGGGGGGTAGTTGTCCGGGGGGTAATTGTCCGGGGGGTAATTGTCTGGGGGGTAATCGTCCGGGGGGTAATTATTCGGGGATAGTTGTCTTGGGGGTAGTTGTCTTGGGGGGTAATTGTCCGGGGGATAGGTAGTTGTCCGGGGGTAGTTGTCCGGGGGTAATTGTCTGGGGGGTAATCGTCTGGGGGGTAATTATCCGGGGGTAGTTGTCTTGGGGGTAGATGTCTTGGGGGTAATTGTCTTGGAGGGTAATCGTCCGGGGGTGGTTGTCCAGGGGGTAGTAGTCCTAGAACCGTCCAGGAGCAATGTTAGACTATAACTGATTACGCTTTTTTTTGTTTAGAACGTGTTAATGATTTGTATTCTTAGTTACCTTACGTTCTTTCTCTGTAAATAGCAAGGGCTATTTCATTTTGGACTCACCTTTTCTAGGGACAATTCTTTCTTTGTTTCACATCTTAAACGTTCATTTCTATCGTTTTCGTGATCGATGAAATGGAAATATCGTACAATAAATGCAATTATAACTAATAACTGAAATGGACATTCATGGTTGTTTCTTTTATCCACGCCTTGCAAACTCAGTACAGTTCACGAACAATTCCATGGTGACACGTAAATTAACATGAAGAAGGAAGTCTAGACGTACATGACTTTGGAACTTCATTCTTGGAAGCATGGGCGGACATATTTTTGCGAAACCATATCATTTTTATACAAAAGCATTTTCACATTCGCGTAAACAGTGAATAGTAACACTCACATAGATAATAAAGAAGATGTGATATACTCTCTCGCAGGCCTTACATACAATCCTATAACATTATAGCTTGGAAATATGTTTTTTACAATTCAGCGCACACCATTTATAGTTTAGACCGAGCTAATTGACTTTCGTCACAAAAGGAGTCAAATACCTCATACTCGACTCGCCGAAAACGAGGCTACAGTTCAGACTGAAGTTGAACTGGCATTTTGGCACATTGAACTTTAATCACTGCCATCGGTCTTTGTCCGATGCATGTATGTCAGGCTCAGCACCATGCTCAGGACCCTTTCAGACGGACCTTTGCACCGGATTGACGCCAATAAATCATTACACCCACTGACTGCGAATTTTGATTGAAATACTCCGCTAGACGTTGCTGTTTTAGTCAAGTTTACATGTCTTGATTGAATAGCCTTTCCCCCCTATTCATCTTATATGACTAAAACGGAAGTTCAGCTTGCTATTAAAGAGGTATGAGTGCTTATACAATTCAGTCCAAACTTATCTATCATGTCATTTATGTGCATTCAGGAACACATCGTTATGTTTTATTAATACTTATAAGTACATGATTGTATTAGGTTCATATCCTGTTGCATTTTTTAGTCGGATAAATATCCTGCTCGATATACGTAGAATTTTTTTCTTTCTTTTTCCTTTGACTTTATCGGAGGCCAATTTTCAGAGTTGGTGATGGGTGATTAATTCAGCTTGAATACGCAATCTGATACGTCATAAATGACGTTTACAATTCGCATAAGTATGTCATTGGGTACGTCATCGGGAATACCGACGAAATTTGCTCGGTATGAAAGGCATTAATCTCATGCGACCTTCAGTCGTGATTAGACTGATCTTGACGTCCCTACGTTGACCAGTGTCCACCGAGACGACACTAATTCATCATGAATTACAAATTTAGACTTTTACACGCTGTCCGCTTCCAACTGACTGCGCTTGGGGATGGGACTTTCGCGGAAACGTGACGTACGTACATGTATCAATGTACTAAACCTTACAATCGCTGCAACATCCGAGAGGGATTGGGGTAAAACAAAGCAAAAGAGAACGAACATTTCAAGCCCGAGCCATAGCGACTCTGGAGTTGTGATTGAAGGCATCCCTGACCTTGTTAGAGGTCAATCTGAGTGGGAATCTTCCCAGTTGCATCTATCGGATGAAGATAATTAGACATAAGTTACAAGCCATTAGAAAATAGCTTTTCCCCCGTCGAGGTACGCACGCAGGCTTTTCGATTGTCATGTCGACATACATATACGTGTAGACAACTGCATGGAGTATGATGACGTCATACAGACGATATGCGCATGCGTCCGGTCCTCTCGCACGTTCTCTGCCAGAAGCGAGAACGCGTGAGGTTTGGGCGTTAATTAAAAATAACCTATTCCGTCGTCCTCATCTGTGACATCGTCATGCGAAATCGCTGTTGCCATGCTGAGAGTGCGCGTCGTCTGAAATCGAAAAGGATTCACCTCAATTTTTATAACCAATTCGCATCGTCAGAGAACAGGTTGAGCGGAGTCCTCGTCCACACAACCGAAAAGTACAACTTCTCGATTGCCCAGGGACGTATGTCGACAGAGAGCCGGCCCATGAGATGGGAGGGGGGGGGGGAGGGGGGGGGGGGGGGGGGGCTCACCACAAGTGGGTGCTGGCAGTTTAAACGAGGAACTTCAATTGCGTTTAAAACTAATCAAAACACTAGGTTTAATTCCAACATTCCTCTAACCGTATTAACAGGTTGGCATCGCCGTCAAATGCATCTACCTCATTCGACCTTCAGTAGTGATTAAACCGATCTTGAGACGTTCGTTCCTTCGGTGACCATTGTCCACCGAGGCAACACTAATTCATCATGAATTACACATGTAGACCTTTACCATTTCGTCGACTTTCAACTGACTGCGCTTGAGGATATATTATGTATCGTAGAGAAACTGCTTCAATATCATGAGGACTTACAAAGCGCTTACGCTTTATAATGACCGCGTAGGTATTTCAGTATCCGGGAAGGAGTGGGTTAAAGAGAAGCACAGAGAGCGAACCTGTCAGGCACGAACCGAGGTGGCACACGGAACGTGATTGAAAGCATCCTTCACCATGTTCATCCCCATATCAACCCGTGTGCGCACGTAGGTATACATACTAGGGGGAATGATGGTCAGCCCATGGGATTAAAGATAAATCAACTGCAACCAATTCGCATTGTCAGAGAACATCGTCCAAGCAATAGAAAATAACAACATCTTGGTCGCCCATAGTGCCGCACATGAGATGGGTTTGGGAGGGGGGGGGGGGGGCCGGGGGGGGGGGGGGGCAATGAATGGAGAGCGTTATGACGTCTAGACGTTGCTGCCAGTTTTACACTCAAGATTAGGTCGAAATTCATTTTCAACATTACCCCAACAATGTGAACATTGTAATCCGTCTTCGTCAACTAGAGAAATAAAGTGAACAATAAGTGAACTCTCATATTCGGGAAAATAAATCATTTGTTCGGGCACATTAATAATATTAATTTCGTCAGGTATGTACATTATATTGATTGCTGTTTTTCTCTGCATTCTTGTTATGTTGTTTAAGTGTTTACACGATAAGCGATAGCTGGGACAAAATCCTCACTTAGCCCAAGCCCGAACACAAATGACTGAATAGACGAGTGAGTATAAAATAATAAACAACAGAGAATAGCGAACCACCTGTGACCTGTGTGATGTGATCAATATCAAAGCTAAGTTGAAACTAAGATGATTATTTCAAAAGAAACTCAGACTGTGTTTGATAATGTTTGTTTTTTATATTTTGTTTAAATAAATGTTGAACGGTTTCTAAAAAGTAAGAAATGTTATTACAAGTACAAGATTATTAAAGTTCATTCTTTGACCTATGATTTCAGACAATGTGTAATAATCTAACTTGAAGCAATTACTGCTCATTACATTTAGATTTTGTTATTATTAATGTAATATCCCAGCAAGTATATACAGAAAATGTTTGTACAAATTATAAAACGAAGATTGGGTAACGTTTAATTGCATTTGAACAATGTGTTTTTCCAAGGGCAAACAAATTAATTACGCCGTTACCATGGTTACAGTTACTCAATGGTCATAATTTTATGCTACCGAAAATAAGTGTGTATATAATCCTATAGTTTTTGCAGGATAATATGAGCGTAAATGCAAAATTAAAATCACTCTAAACCCCTCTAAACCTGTTCTCTGCTAGATTTTGCAATCTACATATAAAGTTAATACGGGGTCCACATGGTTCCCGTAGGCAACGGGTTAAGTTCATCAAATTACAAAATACTTGTAATATTCCCTCGGGTTAAAATGGGCCACTGGCTAGCAGGTGAAAACTGAGTGTGAAGTCCTTACAAAATGTTGAAGTACTAATAAGTAGATTTTGATTAGAGAGAAAGGGGAATCACTTTTCGATTAATAATTAAAGCCGTTTTTATACGAGTTTCATACGAACTGGACACCTATTAAAGAGAAACTGCCGACAATATTAGCGTTGTAGTAAAGAAAACATAATACAATTATCGCCATGATTAAATTACAGTATTAATGACAGTTAATGAAACATATACGTTTGTTTATATTTGCATGTCATATTTATTGTACAAATCTAAATTTAGGTTCACGCTAAATTTACATTGTAATATTGTGTACTAATACATTGACCATATGGAATTTTGCAATGCTCTTTCCTATCTTTTCGCTATTATTGTACTATAAATGTTGATATTCTTCTAACATTTTTTTTGTATAGCGCTTTATACATTTTATTAGTATTATTAATATCATTATTGTTATTATTAGTAGTAGTATAGTATTATTATGATTACTATCATTATTGTTGTTATTATTATTATTATTATTATTGTTATTGCTATTATTATTATTTATTTTTACACTAATTATCATTATATGTTGCATAGTTCATCAAGTATCTTCCCACGTGACCAATAATACCAGATACCCGGTGCACAATGGTATAAACAACCGTTACGACGATCTTTCCTTGCAGTGGCCGTCTTTCGTGGTTTATATGTATATACCAGAAATAATGCTATATCCTCTATGATGTAATCATGCGAAATCAGCCGCAGGGATGTCCGCTTTGGAAACGGGAAATATCGCTTCCCTATACCTGGGGGTGTTTCACAAAGATTCTAAGTTGAACTGAACTATTAGTTGCACTTACAAAGTATGGAAAGCCATTAGTTTCTTTGATTTTTTTGTGTAAAAGTCCTTTTTGAAAGGGATAGTTGAGTTTTGGTATAGAGGGCGCTGAACAAAATAATTTGTTTGTGAGATAATGAAAACTGAGTGTCAAATTTGAGAGAGCATACAATTTTAATTACAGAATATACTTCATTTGATCAAGATCGGTTCGGAAATGGCTGAAATATTCATAAACATAACCATTTGTAATAAATGTGGGGCCCCACAAGTATTCGACAATTTTAAACCAGCCGTTAATTTTTTTTTTTAATGCTTCCTCTTTTCCAAAAACTTCAAAAGAGGTTTTTAAATAGTTGTTGATTATCTCTCTGTCTAATCACTATTTTAACAAAACATCACATGCACAATATTTAATTTAAAATGGATTTCCCTAATTATAGTTAGGTCCAACTCAGAGTTAAAGGGCAATGAAACTATGGCTTTCGGTTATTATTATCGTTTAGAGGGTGAACAGACATTTGATTTGATACATAACTTGGCAATTTTGGCCTCCTGGATCCCATGAAATCCTTACGTGAACATACCCACATTTTACCAATTCTTACGGCGGCAAAAGATGATGGGAGCGGCCATGTTCTTGTAATTACCCGACATGCTTTGCAAACTCTGACGTATGTGCTTAGGGCCGAACAAAAAGCTTTTCACTGATTTCAAAGCATCAACAAGTATTCAGACAATGGTTTGAATTGGTGCTATTGAAATGCATTAGTGCATATTATTGACAGTAGTCCACACACACCTAATAATGGCGGCCTCCCGTGTTCGCGTGAATAGTGGTATACCCGATAGAGTTTTCACATATTTCTTCCAAAGCAGAAATCTGAGTCGGAGTAATGTTACATATAATAAACAGGCATATTACGATGTATAAAGTAGGATAAAAAACTCAACCATCCCTTTAAAGGCATAAAACTGTTGATTCAAATTATTAATATTTTATATTATCAATGAGATTTCATGCTCTTAATGCAACATTTTAAGTCCAACATTCTTTTTTTAAATTTTTGCTTTGGAATATTGTTTTATTCCAAGGCTACAAATGGATTTCCCTAATAGTTAGGTCCAACTCAGAGTTAAAGGGCAATGAAACTATGGCTTTCGGTTATTATTATCGTTTAGAGGGTGAACAGACATTTGATTTGATACATAACTTGGCAATGAGTTGCATTGCCCTTTAAGTTTAACTCAGAATCTGTGTGAAATAGCCCCCTGGAGAGTTGTATTGTCAAAAGGCACCGAATCAATAGCATGTCAACGTCATTAACGTTAACGGTAACGCAATAGTTAGCCACGATGCTATCTCAATTACACAACTTCATCGTTTAAGGCCAATTACACAATCAAAAACATGGATACATTCTATTTTCATAATTGAAAATGATTGCATTGCTTGATCCGCATCGTTTCGTTTCTTGCTAGTACGGATGACAAACGGATAAGAAACGGAAGGAGAAACGATGCAGTGGGGCTCGGCCACATCTCCGACATGTACACACAGTTTAGTTGCTGTTGCTTGTAAGTATCGGCTTCCATGGTGGGGTAGATAATACGTGTGGTTTGCGGTTGCACCATGTAAAAGAGGATGACTGGAGAGTCCTGAGAAGGGCTGTTGGTATTCTTTCTAGGATAGTCCTAACATTGTGGTAGTCCTGGAAAGGAATGTTAATTGGTAGTCTCCTGAAGATGGACAGTTCAACCTGTTCGAAACGTCGAGCCCCTCCTACTACCCACACTCTCCTTACAATAGCATGGCGCAACCGCAAACCACACGTATTCGTTTATTTTCTTCTTCCTTTCACTGATTATTAATGACATAATGATAATTCCGTAATTTTTTCGTTATTTTGCAAAGATTTCACTCATTCTTACTCATTTTTACCTAAAGTATCATAATTACAAGTTTAAGTTGATTTGTTGTTGTTTTTGCTGTTATTGCATAACATGTGTTTTGGGCATTATTTATGTTATGTGTATACTATGTTATTAATATGCATTAATATAGTCTCTATGTACGAGTAGAGATAGTTATCATGAGGTATATCTATAAATGTAAGGTATCTTTATCATAATTCGAATACATCTTCACCGTGCTTTATCGGCACGTATGCGCCTATTTGAAAGTTATTAAAATTGCGGGTCAATATGCTGACTATTGAACGTGTTTGACTCATACATTTTTAAACGTGCACTAATAGATTTTGGTAAAGGAAGTTGAAAAAAACACATTGGCCTGTATTCTACTAAATTTATCAACTTAGGCTAGACTAAAAAAGAAATTCCAAGTAACCAGTTAAACCAGTTCAGACAAGGGGAGTTTGACAATCACATTTATGGTTGTCATGCACCACTTCTGATTGTTTCTTGTCATTAGACATCCAGACAATTGGATGCTTGACATTCCAATGGCATGCTTCAACATGTCTCCAGTTATATACTGTCCTTTTAGTCAGAGGACATAATATAAGTGGTGACTTGTTAAACAATATAATTGGAATGTTAGTCTGATGAGAAACAATAGGGTTTATCTCTAGTGGTGTATGACAACAATCAATGTGCTAGTCAAATTCAACTAGGGTGTAATGGTTTGTACTGGTTAGTGGTATTTTATGTCCATTTAGGCCAGCCTAAGTTAATAAATTGAGTAGAATACCAGCCAATGATGTGATACAATCTTTTACCAAAGATGATAAAGTAGGGAGAAAGGGGGCTTTGCAAAAGAATGTTCATTCGATGTATAGCTACCACCTACGCAAACAAATGCATATTTTTTATTATTTTTCTCTCCGAACAATAAAATTCATCTTTTGTATATTTGATTCACTGACAACTTATTTTGTTCGTGTACTATCCTTGGTGACAGTGACGACATCATTATAAGGAGATTATACGACACGGATCGAATTTTTAAAACAACATCTTCAAAAAGTAACCACGCAATGTTAACAACGATTTGTTAACCTTCTGACTGCCATTGCCGACCTTAGTCACATACAAATTGCTTTGTTCCTAAAAGGGGTAGTACAGTTTTGGTAAGGCTGAGCTTTAGTAACCCAAACCTGCACAATAACATTATAAACTAATAGTACTAACTCCACGATGCTCGAAGGGTATATAAAGTTACAAAGCAAAAAGCCTGTTTTAATTCGTGTAAATGTGCCTGAAGAACTGGGTAAGGTGGATTTTCGTCTTTACATTTTGGCACGTCTGCATGTGCACATGGTTAAAGGGATAGTTTTGGTAAAGAGAGTACAGTAATGTTGGTCAAATTATTTTATATTAACGAAAACATGCACAAGTACATTACAAACTAATAGTTGTAACTCCACCATGCTTGAAAGGAATTAACAATTACAAATGATTAAGTAAAAGGCCTATCATCCTGTTATCATTAAAAAAAAGAGCCGTTAAAACTCAAAAGGACGCTCTCTAAAAAATCATTGGTTTCAACCATTTAAAATAAAATATTGTGCATGTGATGTTTTGTTGAAATAGTGATTAGATAGAGAGATAATCAACAACTATTTGAAAAGTCTCTTTTGTAGATTTTTGAAAAGAGGAAGCATTTTTGTAAATTGTTTAACGGCTGGTTCAAAATTATCGAATAATTGTGGGGCCATGTTTATGGATATTTCAGCCATTTCTGAACCGATTTTGATCATATGCCCTTTCGAATTTGACATTCAGTTTTCATTTTTTCAGTTTTTCATTATCTCACACATTTTTGTTGGTGTAGCGCCCTCTATACCAAAACTCAACTATCTCTTTAAAGCAAAAACGAAAATAAGCGTGAAACGTTCCTTAATGAAATAATGTTCTTGTTTATTACATCTCGTGCATACATCTTGTGCGCTAAATATTGTTAAATGCCGTGGGTATCTAACGGCAGACTTAATATTGCACTCCTGGCACGGGCCCAAAGTGGTTATGAATTCAATGCCAACTCCCAGCTGCATTTTCTTTACTCTCCGAAACCGAATCCTGTTCAAAGTCATTCAATTAAGGGACGAAACTTGGCTATTTAACACTCTCCTTTCCACACAATTAACACTACGATTGGCAAATTGCACAATATTCTATTCCGGTATGACTGAAGGAGTTAAGAACTCGCATTTCAAAGGGTCTTTAGAAGTGAAAGTCAAATGAAATCCCCGACAAAGGTTAGCACAAATAAACGACGCCTATGCAAACATTGCGCATCACCCTTATGTATACATAACCTCGGTCAAATTCTAAATTGGGTATTCTCTGTGAAAACCAAGACGAAAATTAGTAATTTACTTGGTCCAAGTGCTTCTTGAAACTAAATTGAGTTAAGAGGTGAGGCATGCGTTCAGAATGGTTTCTGGGTGTGTTTGTGTGAAGACTTAACCGCTCAATATCTATATCCGAATGAACATCAGTAGCCCATCTTTGGTCCATGTTCTATCATGTGAAATGGTCAATGGTAACCTAGTGCATGCAGCGGGATGGAGAGGGTTAACTGTATGTGCATGACCTGTCAGTCTACACTTGCCTCTTCTCATTAGCAATGCAGATCCCCTTATTACCGACATTGAGACGAAATATAAAGAAAGTAATTTGTGCACACTTTATACCATTTTGATTATGGACTAACAGATGTTGTTCTATTGGTGAGAAGTTGATCATCAATTTAAATTTCGACACATGTTATCAACACTTCGTCAGTTTTGGCACACGTCAATAATGTTAAAGGGACAGATCCTCTTTTACAAAACGTCTGAACAGTTTCCAGTTGACGGATGGGGATGAATGTAACACACACAAAAAAAAATCAGATCGAACAGACCTATAATTTGGATTCTATGAATGAAAAACGAATGCGTCCCTCCATCAGACTATATATCGGTCAATAAAAGAGTTTAACTGATTTAGCATAATATTACAACTATTGTACTTATTCTTGCAAAGGTATTGTGAAGCCGACATTTGTAAAGGTATGTCACGGACACAAATCTCAAAAATGAAGAATATGTAATTACATGTAGTCAGTTTAAGCAAGGTTTGGTTATTTTGCCTAGTGTGCGGTCATGATATTCGTATGTGTGTGCGGGTCACCTAGCTAGCGCGAGTCACGTAGGGGTCAAACATAGCGTTGTGGTACTTCTTGGAATCCCTGTACGAACTTCCTCACTTGGTGAATATACGTATAATGCACAATTGTTTGTTGGACGACGGTTTATTAGTTTTAGGTCTATAACTCCACGAAAAAGAGATTTCAAGCCCTACTTTTTTCAGGCATGCTATTAAATGACATTTTCTTTCATATAAGACAATAATCTCGCAACTTTTGAAATTTGGCTTGCAAAAGAGGATCTGTCCCTTTAAAGGGATAGTTCAGTTTTGGTCAAACTGAATTTTAGTAACCAAAACCTTCACCATTACATTACAAATTTACAAATGACTAAGTCAAAAGCCTGTTATCATTAAAAAAGAGCCGTTAAAACTCAAGACGGCGCTCTCTAAAAACTCATTGGTTTTAACCATTTTAAATTAAATATTGTGCATGTGATGTTTTGTTGAAATAGTGATTAGATAGAGAGATAACCAACATCTATTTAAAAACCTCTTTCGTACATTTTTGAAAAGAGGAAGCACTTAAACAAAAAATTGTAACGGCTAATTCAAAATTATCGAATAATTGTGGGGCCCCACAATTATTACAAATGGTTATGTTTATGGATATTTCAGCCATTTCTGAACCGATTTTGATCAAATAAAGTTTATCCTGTCATTAAAATTGTATGCTCTTTCAAATTTGACACTCAGTTTTCATTATCTCACAACTATCACTTTAATATATCCCTTTCAATAGATCTTAATTGGCACTATTACAAACATATTCTACATTTGAAATTCAGTATGTTATACGAACACGGATTAGGTATGATTGAACAATAAGTATCATTTGGGTCATCAGCGCACCTCCTTCATGTTAGTGTTAAACTAATATTAACACGCAATATCTCATTTTACATGCTGAAGCGGGTTTTGCTATTAAAGCTACTACTATACAAATACACACCTTTCATACTATTCATCATAAAAAAAATATACCTTGATATGCGTAAACAAAAAAAGTACCGTATCATTTGATAGTTTGTGTTAGTATGTACACCGTCGGCGAGTAATGGTCGAAACTGACATACACTGCGTTCTTGAACGGAACGCTTCATATTACTGTCATACCCTCAACATTTGCACAGCCACCCGACATGTCTAAGACCAGACAAAAGACCGTGACACGCAGGGGCGTCGATCCGTTTTTGATATTGGGGGGGCGAAATTTGAAAATTTTTCCAGAGTGACCACTGAGAGAGCTAAAAGCCCCACATTGGCATGCCCGGAAGTTTTTATTATGCGCTCATTGAAAGTGTCTTCATGGCTCGAAGACCTGATTTTTTTTTTTTTTTGGGGGGGGCACCCACATTTTGGGACAATAATGGGGGTCCAGGGGGCGGAGCCCCCGGAAGCTTTTAGATTTCAGACATTTGCAACTCCTATCATGGGTGTTAAAATTGTATAAAATAGTGAATCTATACTCGTATCGTATTTTTAAAGGGCATAACGAGAAAAAGATTGAGCCTTGCATGAGATGGATCCACGTGATCCTGTATACTATAGAGACATCGATATAATCTAGGGCATTGGGCTCCCATGAAACTAAGCAAGGGCGTCAACAACTTCTCAAAACTGGAGGGGAGACATTGCGGGGAAGCGAAGCGACCGAGCGGGGGAGGGTGTGGGAGGGGGTGTCCCCCTCCCACAGTAGGGAGCTTTTGTATTTTGGGGCGTGAAATTGTGCGATTTGGTGCACACCTGAGACAGAAATGTCACGTAATATGAAGTATATAAGTATGGATTCAAATATACATAATGACAAAGGGAGGGGGACAATCTTCACCACTTTCAAATGTGGGGGGACATGATAATTATTCCAATATGATTTGCGTTCAGCGCATTTGGACCGAATGACTGAAAGATATATGTCAGATTATTTTATTTTCTGTGACGGTGGGCTATCTATAGATGAGGGTTTAATTAACTTCGTTTGAGGTGTGCGTTTGAGAAATTACACTGCCCAACACATTTCGAAATGTGAGTTCCCGCGACCAACATGAATCTTGCAATATGAGAAACTGTGTGCGCGCGAAGCGCGCGGCAAAAAAAGAGATTTATAGTCCTTTTCAAACTAGAAAACGGCTAGTTTGAAGATTAATTATTGATAAATGTGTCTTTCCCCTGTTTGGCATTATATCACTTGATTTTTTTTCTTCCTCATTTTCGGAATTATTGGGGGGGGCGAAATGATATGTTCGCCCCCCCCAATATTTTCATTGGGGGGGCGACCGCCCCCCCTGCCCCCCCAGGATCGACGCCCCTGGTGACACGTGTTATAGGACTTCACCTTTCTTGGTTCCACGACCAAAACTAATCGTAGCAAGGTCTTTAGTCAAATTACCAATTCAAAACCTACAACCATCATGGGTAGGTTTTATATGATCGCCCGATAGGTCGTGGCTTACGACGAAAGTGGTCTCCGAACATTCCTGCAAACCTTTCAAGACCTGTTTAGTGTTAACATTATTACATGTAGTGCTGATAATCAATTAGCCTTCCAAGACATTTGAAGTGTTAACATTAATACACGAGACACTCACTCACTCAATCCTCGTCTGTGCCATCAGGCGCTTGAGGCGACAGGAGGGATCTCCATCTGGCTCTATCTTCTGCTACATGGGGGGGCTGTGTTGAGGGAGGGTCTTCTGCCTTTCAAGTAGTTTTGAATGGTGCCATATGTGCTAATTTCCCTGCTTGGAAGAGAGTTCGCACATTCCAACATCCGACTCGTATGTGTTGTTTTGGCGTCAGATCATCTCTCGGGCTGAGAACTTCCTCTCGACTTTGATCCCCCGCCGTCATATTTCCAGTTGCCTGGACAGCTTCTTTCCTTCTGCCGGATATATTTTTTCCTTTCCTGTCGTTTCTGTAGCACTGGGTACTCTACAGGGTGGGGTCGCTGGACCCACGCCCAACCCTCCTCTTTTTACGGGCTTGGGACCGGCCTGGTGGGGTGTGCAATCCAGGGCAGAGTTCAATACACGAGACAGGTAGTGTGAATAATCAACGAGCCTCCTATTTCTTAGACCTTTTTTAGTTTTAATACACGATAAATGTAGTGTGAATAATCAATTAGCCTTGCAATACATGTTTAGCATTTAAGTGTAACCATTAATACACGAAACATGAAGTGCGATCATATACTGGTTCCATGACATATGCTCCGCCGACATATGCTCCGCCGACATTTGCTCCGAAAAATGCGACAAATGCTCCGCGATACTTGCTCCGCCGACAAATGCTCCGCCGACAATTGCTCCGCCGACAAATGCTCCGCCGACATTTGCTCCGCCGACAAATGCTCCGCCGACATTTGCTCCGCCGACAATTGCTCCGCCGACAAATGCTCCGCCGACATTTGCTCCGCCGACAATTGCTCCGAAGCTGCGACAATTGCTCCGCGACATTTGCTCCGCCGATAATTGCTCCGCGACATTTGCTCCGCCGACATTTGCTCCGCCGCCAAATGCTCCGCAGACAAATGCCCAAATAATTAGATGATTTTTTTTTCAACAAAATATTTTTAAAATGCTTGCACTTTTTCAAAAATTTTCAAAATCATTTTTGGAATAGTTGTTGATGATCTCTCTATCTAATCATCATTCCAATAAAACACCACATGCATAATTTTGTATGAAAATGGTTGAAACCAATGCCTTTTAAGAAAAGCGCCCTCTTGTGTTTAAATGGCTCTTTTTGAATGATAACAGGCGTTTTACTAAGTCGTTTGTAATTTTGTATACCTTTCGAGCATGGTGGAGTTATAACCATTAGTTTATCAAGTAACTGTCCAGGGTTGGTTACTAAAGTTCAGCCTTAAGTAGCAAAACTGTACTACCCCTTTAAATAAAGATCACATCGTCTAGAAGACAATCTATTCTTCACATATTAACAATAAAATTGATCACATATTGCTTTTTATGGAATATGACGTCATAGTCACTAAAGGGGTGAAGTGTCCATCTTACCTCACTGTGGAGGTAAGAGGACCCCTCAATTCCTTAGATTATTGAATTTCAATTTTCTGCTACTTCCTGCCAATCCTTCAGTTTATACGAATGCAAAATGCATTGGAAGTTTGTGTTTTTCTGTTGGACAATAAGGCAGCCTTAATCGTTTACGGGGTGGGGGGGGGGGGGGGGGGGGCGTTTAGAAGTGTCACAAATTGGGCCCTCGTTGTTCAGTGAACGATGAACAAATCTAAACAAAATTGGAACTCCGACAATTTAACAGTGGGTGAAAATAAAGTTCTTTGAATTTTGATAAAACGTGGATAAATTTTGAACTCATGCGGAACAATTTCTTGATTCATAAAGAGTCTGAGTAATACAAATGCAGTGATTATAAAGACTTTTCTTTTGTCTATTCATGATCGATCTTAACACCAGTATCATGCCCTTCGCTTGATGATTGCTTGGAACAGTATACTATTCATCACAGCATTTTCGGATACTTTGAGGGTCCGTGGTTCGACTCCAGTCGAGCCCCAATGTAACATCAAAAACTAAAGCCAGTGTTGTGTGTTATTGCGCCTCCCCTTCTGCTACTAGATGCAGGCTGCAGGGTCACGCATCCT
>JBAMJV010008168.1:0-151298 GCA_037951105.1 Echinarachnius parma
GATTCATTTAATCCATATCGAGATCCCTAACCAACCCCCTTCAACATTTGTATAATCCCTGACCCACACAAATAGCATACGGGAAGTATACTTACTGACTGGAGGAGGGGTCGGACAACGCAGACTACATCTACATAGGGCCAGCCGCCAGAACCGCCTCAGCAAGGACCGGGCCTCCGGCCACCACGTCTCGCCGATAACATGAGACGAACGCATTTGGCGACGCCCAGCAAGGAGCCCGTAGAACCTCGCCCAACAGGGGCTCCGTTAACGAGAGCCCACGAGTCGGCCATCGCCCGGAACTCGTGGGCATGGACAAGTGACTAAAACAAGCGTATCATGTCCTGCTGCGAGAATCGCCAGCACCATTAACGAAGGGAAGCCCAGACGCGGCCATTGCCCGGGTCTTGTGACCCCGGGCCGGCGGCTGGGCAAAAAACTGGGTTCCCAGTAATAAAAAGCCCCCTTGGACGGAAGGGCCGACCACCACCCATCTCTTACCAGCCCTGACCTAATGCTAACAAGGTGCGCCAGGTACTCCGCCTCGGGTCAGGGCCAACGCCAGCAGGAAGACCGGCAGGACCGGCTCCAGCCAAGGGAGGCCCTCAACATAGGCTCAACCTGGAGCACGGACCAAGGCCTGAGAACACCGGTCGAGACCCAGGACGGTACCAGAGACCTGGAAGATGGGCGTCGTAAACAAACCGCCTGCATGATTCGGGAACTAGGCTCTCGATGCAGTATAATTCAAATAAAATTATTAAGTTTGCAATTGGCAAGCATTTACCAAATACTTGCATTTCCTTTACCATAGGCAAAACAACAAATGAGCCATGTTCTGGCCCTCAAATTGCAAACTCCACCACTACAATACTAGCCAAATATTGTCACTATAAACCCATTCTCATATAAATAGAGCGCCATGACGAATACCGCAGATACACTGCTAATGTTAGTGCCATCAGTAATAGGCAACCTACATACATATTAGGTCACCTCAATCATGTGTATCACTATTTCATGTGAGCTACCCCACATAAGCCAGATAAATGACTCTCAAGGAATCTATTGTCCATTAAAACTTAATTGCCCCCCCGCAAATCATCCTGAAGACCGAGGGGAGAAGGAGCCATTGAGACGGGAGGAGACGGCCTCGCGTCCCCCCCGCCAGCTTATATCTGCAACGACCATGGGACTGTCGGGAACCCAACCCCGACCGACCGTCCCTGGAGGGGCGGAAGAAAAACCCCCCAAATATCCTGCATCTGGAACATTTGTAGGGACCGGATGGAGAAACGACAACCGGCACTAGGACCACCAAGCTGATGAGGGGGCCGGGAACCTGCCAAGACTCCGCCGGAGCCAACAGCCTCATGCGTAGGCGACGGAAGGCATCTGAACCACCCGAAGGAATCACTCGTGACTTCAGCTCGATGATGAGGGACCTAGCGACCTGACCCAACTGAGTATCTCTGCAAGGAGCAGACGAAGTACGACCTCTGAAAAGAGAATATCCGGACTCCTCGAGATCGTGGGGGCCTGGCACCACCGACACCTGCCGAAAGGGGTCCCTGGAGAAGGACTTCAGGCCAAATGAGAAGGCCTCGGCACTGAACTGACCGCAACCCAACCTGGGAACCGAGAGACTGCCAACAGCCTAGGCGAACGGGGGCGTGGGGATGAATGGAAGACTCCATGCTGAAACAAGGGACATCTAGAACGGCAAAAAACCGAGATACAATATCAGCCGGGGAGCCTCGTACGCAAGGGAACCAACGACACCGGATCAGGTTTAGTTACACAGCAACGGGGCTGAGGAAGAAGAAAACCCCGACTGTGTCCACGGAAAATTCAGTCCTCCCCCGGAAAACGAGGTATAGAACGTTGGGATACCAAGATTGGCTAACCACCCTATCAAAGCCAAACTGTCTTAAATGCAATGGCCAACCCGCCATCCGTGCACACGAGCATTCGACTGAGAAAGGGGAATCGAACTGATGAGTAACCGCCTTAACGAGGCTGACCCTATGATACAACTCCTTGTCCACAACATAAACAACGCCGATCGCGTGGCTTAAAACCAACAATGGCCCACTGGCCATCGCAACGGATCCCGGCGCATAACCCAGACCCACAGGCAACGTTATGCCCTGAGATCGGGCTCAAACCGGGCCGGATCCACACAGGCCTAGGGGAGATAGTAGTAGACAACAAACAAGCCATAAGACAAGAGTCGTGGCGACCCTGCCAGGACGCAACCTAAAGCCCTGGCGATCTCGTCCGAACACGAATCTGGACCCGCCTGGTCCGCAAACAGATGCCTCATCCTGCAGCCTCGCGACCCTCACTCGACGTAGGGAAGCGAAACCTCCACAAAAAATATAACTGTCCGGCGCCCCACCTAGACGCCCGAAGGTAAAAACCAAAGGGAAGTCGGTGGGGGGGGGGGGGGGGGCACCGGCTCCCCCCCCACCCCACGGGACGGGAGCAAGGACAGCGATAAGGGGACCCGCCAGGGGTCGCGCGGGCACCCCGATAGGTCTACCGCGGACAGGGATCCCGGGGGAGCCAAAGGAACCAACGGAACCAAAGGAACCCGCCCCGCGCAGCAAAGGGCAGCGGAAAAGGGGACCCGCCAGAGGTCGCGCGGGCACCCCGATAGGTCTACCGCGGGCAGAGATCCCGGGGGAACCAAAGGAACCAAGGAACCAAAGGAACCTACCCCGCGCAGGTGACTAAACACCCCGTGGCAAGTGACGCGCATCAACCCGTGCGTCAAAGGACATGCGGTCAAGACGACTATATCGAGAGAATTTTAATACAGCTCACAGCATGACCTACGTCTAGACGGGGCTCAAACCATACTCCCGCTCCTCAAGAATCAAATAGCATTCACTGAGAGCGACAGGAACTTATCCTGTCATTATAATTCAAAGGCTTTCTGCCTTGTTGGTCGTTTTGTTTTATTTCTGGTGTGCAAATATTTGCATGAAGCGAGCTGCAACCAACGCTGTGGGAATTTTGTCGGCGAAGCTTGCGTAGCCATAGCCCGTAGAGGAAGTGTGTGACTTAGAGAGAGGCTTTGAATACTAGGACCTGTTCACCGGTTTGATATCGTGGTTTGAGAAAGAGAAGGGTACTATGTCACTTTTTGTACTTTTTGAGTTAACGAGTGTTTAGCGTTCATTGGAGCCTCGTAGAAATCATATTTAGTCGTCTTTTATTTTTGATGAAAATTCCCCAAATTAGAACTAACTATTGTCTGCAAATTTGACATCACATAGTTTGGGAACCCTGTAGAAACCAAATTATGTTGCTTTGTTTCATTTGTGATCGATATTCCTAAGGTTAGAACTAACTATTTTCTGCAGATTTTACATCAACTCAATGTAGCAAAAATTTGACTTAACGCCCTTCTCACTCTCACCCTACGATATGTACATTAAGTTCAACCATTTTAAACCCTCTTTTCTTTTTATTCTTTTCACCGATTGTCCTTGGTTAATGTAGAGTTAATTGGTGGTGTAATGGATCATTTCCCAATTCTAAAATATCTGATTGTTTGTACGAAATGAAATTAATCGATCCAAATGTTTGCTGTGATTACGGGTTCATTATGCACCATTTTATGTGCAGTTATTTCATTGTTGAGAATATTTTCTTGTTAATCAAAGTCCTATTTGCTTACATAAATCTATACTATGCTTTTGGCACCAATGGTATATAAATTTGAATCAAATTTTTAAAACCTTTTCCTGTATTTGTCTATTCTTTAAATTATGATAAATCCAACATAAATTCCTTTTCTTTTACTTTTTTCGAGAGTTGGTTCACACTTCTAATAGTCAATCAATCAAGTTAACTATTCCGATGACTTGGTCAATATGAAGACAAAGTATCACAAATGAGTTGGGCATATTAAAGTGAAGTAGGGCACAGAGACAAAGTTACACAATTTTAGGGTGATCAATAATATAATGAAGAAAAGAAAAAAAATCACAAAAATGACAAAAGAACCCTAGTAAAATTAAACGTTCACAGAGTTCAATGCAAAAAAGTTTGCATTCAGAGAGTATAATATTCTTTATTATTGCAGACAGGCTTGAAAAGTGCTATAAAGTAGTCATAAAAATGATTTGATTTCTCTTATTGAAAATGAGAATACAATATAAATGCACGAGCAATTCTCTCAACGCTTGGACAAGGACAAGGACAGGAATGATAAAGGGACTTGCCCTTGTACTTGCCCTCCTCATACACTCTGGCATTGATTCCACCTCGCTGGGTCCTACACCACCCGATCAGTCCAATGGCGAAGCATGGTCCACTAACTGATTGGGGGCATATCAACTATTTGGGGAGGTACACTCTTATTTATTTCTTCTTTTTTTTAAGAACTTCATTCCTTGATCATCTTTTTTAGTGTTTTGTTGCCAAATTATTATTATTATTTTTTCAAAATTAATTAATTAATTAATTTAATGTTATTATTATTATTATTTTATTTTTATTTATTTATTATTTTTTTAATTTTTTGTTGTTGGTGGGGGGGGGGGGGGGGGGGGGGGGGGACATTTGCTCCCCTGCCATGCCCCCAGTAGCTACACCCCTAACTCAGTCACACAGTATTATCTACTGCACATCAATAGAGGCCTTGCTTTCAACATCTCACTCACAGCATTGGTTTTATATCATAACTTTGTCTGAACTTGAGAAACTTTAGCTATGAATAATGCTATCACAAATAATGTGTATTTAAGAAAGGGCAAGGATTTTCAGGTGAAATTTATATTCCTCATTGATTAATTCATGGCCTTTTATTCAATCCTGTTAGCCAAGAAGGCTGAATTGGGATTGAATTTACAATCAAGAGTATTAAAAAAAAACGTTGAAGATCATACAAATCGTACAAATTAAAGGGGTAGTACAGTTTTGGTAAGGCTGAACTTTAGTAACCAAACCTGGACAGTAACATTATAAACTAATAGTTATTACTCCACCATGCTCGAAAGGTATACAAAATTACAAACGACTAAGTAAAAAGCCTGTTATCATTAAAAAAGAGCCATTAAAACACAAGAGGGCGCTTTCTAAAAAGGGATTGGTTTCAATCATTTTTCATACAAAATAATGCATGTGATGTTCTATTGAAATAAAAGTAGATAGATCATCAACAACTATTTTAAAAACGCTTTTGAACATTTTTGAAAAAGTGTAAGCATTTAAAAAATTTTTTGAAAAAATCATCTAATTATTTGGGCCCCAAATAATTATAAGATCAAATATATTTATTGATATTTCAGCCGTTTCTGGACCGATTTTGACCAAATAAAGTTTATTCTGCCATTAAAATTGCATGTTCTCTCAAATTCGACACTCAGTTTTTCATTATCTCACAAAAAAATTGTGATGTGCAGCGCCCTCTCTACCAAAACTAAACTACCCCTTTAAATTACAAGAAGCATACATTAAACAAAATTACAAATTTTTAACCGGTTTAATTTGATTGTGTTCAAATAAAAAATCATACATCAGGTTAAATTGTGGAAATGCATTAAACAATTTAATTGTGAAAGTCTGTGCAAAGATCATTTTGATATCATCACACATTCATTATTGCAGTCAAGAAATCCTACTCACTTGCAATGTGTGAACATATAATGTTACATGTACATTATACGAATGAACCTCTTCTGTACATTTTTGTTTCAAAACCCATGGAAGGCTTTATTTACTCTTTAGTACATTCACCCTGTGAAAAAATTGGAATATCTACTATTAGAGGACAAATTTTAAAATGGAAAACTGCATTCTTATGTAAGTTATATCTTCAAAAGCAATGATGCATGTAGAAGATTTCTAAAGGCTAATGCACTTTTTTGTTAGCCATGACTCTTTCAAAAAAAATCTGTAAAGATTTGTTTAAACTTTAACTTTGAATACAAAGTTAAGTAGATTAAAGGTGAATGACAGTAGTGGGAAACGCCCCACCCCCTAAAAATGAAATGTATATACGCTCTAATTACCAACCATGTGAAAGAATATAGTTTTACTAATATGGGATTATACAAATTTGGCCAAGAAACCGCCTACTAATTGATATATTTGCAAAATTATAAATTGATCTGTTGCGGATAGATATCGCCAACGCGGAGTCGCGCATACGCTACGTGCAATTTGACCACGTGCATTCGCTATACGGGCTTGTCCCCAGCTTGTCGATATCTCCAGTCCAGCGCTAGCGGCGCGGACAGGTGCGAACGGGTGGTGGATTTATACATTTCACGGGCGGGTATTGGATTTCTTCCGATATTTCTGCATTTAACGCATCGTTGGGTTCGGATTTTAGTTTATTTTTATCTAGATTTACCAGAAAGGAATCAAATAAAATGTTTTTCTTCAAAACCATCAATGAAAAACTAAGCCAATTCAATACTCATGAGCGAAACAGTCTCGTAACAATTCAGATTCAAAGAATATCAGGGCCCCAGATGCACGATTAATTGTGCATCTTTATGTGACAGGGCCCAGATATTAAAGGAGACATTTCTCAAATTGAAAATAATTTTGCTTTAATTTGAATCAATGAAAGTGGTGTGCGCTGAAATTCGTGTATTCTCCTGATAAACGGATACCAAATAACAATTTAAGCAATATAGGTTGAATACATATATTGCCCTGAATAATCCAGTGAGTGCTTGAAGACCCATTTTGTGTACAGTATTTCCATTTTCCACTGCCTTAAAGGGATCTAGTACTACGTTGTCCAAATCCTCAAAATCCTATTGGAATTCTAGCAGTTCCCACATACCTTGTTGTATTCGTATTAATAATAGAAGCATGCGACAGGTTTCGTTTTTTTGAATTTCCCTTTTGTTAAAAAGATATTTATGATTGAAGTGTTCAGATGTTAAACTATCTACTGGATAGTCATAACCAATTCATGTACAAAGTCGGTCCAATGAGATAGTGAATATCACTTTGCATTTTTGCTCATTACTCGGCCATATAACGTCCATTTAACTTGAAATTTTCACACAATACCAAATCGATTTAACAACATTATACATTGTATCAACCATTCATCAATTTTTGCACCTGTCAATAAAGTTACTAGATCCCTTTAAGCCTCCTTACTTTCATGGTCCTCTGCCTTTATGCTTCCGTGCTTCCTTTTTTGTATATATATTTCAAAATCCTGTCAAGTTGGGTACTGGCCTTGCGTGCGTTTGTCTCTTTCTTTTCCCAGGGCTTTCCAGTCTTGCGCAAGAATAAAAAGAAAAGAGGCGAAAATTGAATAAGATGGGAATAAAAAGGGAATTAGAAATTCATGCAACCAAAGGAAACACACAAAAAAATCAGTCGGTTACGCAGGACTGCTTGTGAATAGCGGGGTTGAGAAAAATTGCAAAGAAAATGGTAGGAACTATAGCATGGATTATATCACCACTAGTATAATCCATGGAGTGAGTTCGCTCTGGCTGTGCAGTATGATCTTTTTTAAACACTTCCCCTTTAAAGGGGTAGTTTAGTTTTGGTAGAGAGGGCGCTGCACATCACAATTTTTTTGTGAGGTAATGAAAAACTGAGTGTTGAATTTGAGAGAACATGCAATTTTAATGGCAGAATAAACTTTATTTGGTCAAAATCGGTCCAGAAACGGCTGAAATATCAATAAATATATATGATCTTATAATTATTTGGGGTCCAAATAATTAGATGAATTTTTCAAAAAATCAAAAAAATGCATACACTTTTTCAAAAATGTTCAAAAGCGTTTTTTATATAGTTGTTGATGATTTCGCTATTTAATCATTATATCAATAAACATCACATGCATAATTTTGTATGAAAAATGGTTGAAACCAATGCCTTTTAAAAAAGCGCCCTCTTGTGTTTGAATGGCTCTTTTTGAATGATAACAGGCTTTTTACTTAGTCGTTTGTAATTTTGTATACCTTTCGAGCATGGTGGAGTTATAACTATTAGTTTATAATGTTACTGTGCAGGTTTTAGCTACTTGAGTTTAGCCTTACCAAAACTAAACTACCCCTTTAACTTATGACGTGGATGTGTCTATACATATTATTGTTCAGACGCCAGCCCTCATCATGTTGTTACTAATTAGCCCTAGACCCCATAACCTAAAGATTTATGATTTACCATAAAATTTACTTTAATTTAGTTGATTAAGTAATTGGTAGTTGTTTGTAGTTATTATTTAACTTATGACGTGGATGTGTCTATACATATTATTGTTCAGACGCCATCCCTCATCATGTTGTTACTAATTAGTCCTAGACCCCATAACCTAAAGATTTATGATTTACCATAAAATTTACTTTAATTTAGTTGATCAAGTAATTGGTAGTGTTTGTAGACATTATTTAACTATGACTGTGGATGTGTCTATACATATTATTTTTCAGACGCCAGCCCTCGTCATGTTGTTACTTAATAGCCCTAAGCCCATAACCTAAAGATTTATGATTTACCATAAAATTAACTTTAATATAGTTGATCAAGTAATTGGTAGTGTTTGTAGACATTATTTAACTAATGACGGTGGATGTGTCTATGCATATTAGTTTTCAGACGCCAGCCCTCATCATGTGGTTACTAATTAGCCCCAGACCCCATAACCTAAAGATTTATGTTTTACCGTAAATGTTACGGGGGCCCAGAATTGTGCTGGTCGTAAGACCTGTAATATAGACCTTCGACTACCTTTTCTCTGAAGTCTGAACTAGATTACTAGAAGAAAATAAGGAACATTACTCCAGTGTAACCCATTAAGGACTGGTCCGTGAAATTCTCAGGCTGGGGTGGGGTCTACGTATGTAGAAGGCATTTTACATCTAAAACAAATCAAATATGGATCAGCCCTGTTGTCTGTGGTAGCCAGCGGGCTGAAATAAACCTTCTCTAGAGCAATGGGATCACTTCAGTGTAACCCATTTACGACTGGTCCAGAAAATTCTCGGGCTGGTGTATAGGGCAGGACCAGGCATAGGAGTCCAGGCACTAGCGAGTCTGAGCCCAGATTTACAGATTACTGTCTTTTCCAGAAAGAAGGAAAAAAAAGAGGTACATTTTACATCTAAATCAAATCATTCTTCTCGATGGGTTCCCTTACAAAAAAGTACCATGGTAGTACCATGGTAATGGGTACCATGGTATTACCATGGCACCCATGGTATTACTGCGGTAGTACCATGGTTATACCATACCATTCCATTCCATAGTATCCACTGTAATATCGTGGTACCCATAGTTTAACCATGGTATTACCATGGTATAACCACGGTATACCATGGTACAGAGCTGGGGCCAATATACCGTGTCACCATGGTATTGTACCGTGCCATGATTTTACTATGGTACTACCGTGGTACTACCGTGGTAAATTTGTTAAACGTTGCATGCTTCTAACTCTTGCATCAGTAATGTTGCACAGTACACATGATTTATTCACGTTTCGAATGGTCGTCTGTCTGAAATCTTATAGACATGGGGCAGCACTAGGGATACGAGTGCAGGCAAGCGAGTCTGAGCCCAGATTATCCTCCTTTTCAAGGGGGAAAAAAAAAACGGCTATTTAAAACATTTCATGCATGATGCTAAATCATTCTTTTTCTGCATTCAAAAGCAGTTTCAGGGATCTTTCTGAGCATTGTGTATTTTCAACCAGGCATTTGGAAATAGCGTGAATTCAGTTTTGCCATGCTTTAGGAATATTTGTACATGTATGTTACTTTCCTATTAGTTTTTCTATTTCCTTAAATATTTACTCATTATAGTATTCTAATGTACTCTCCATAGTGTTTTTTATGATGATTTATGTTTTATTGAAATGTATAAACATTGATTACATAATCATGAGAGGAAGCAGCGCATAGAAAACAATGTCTGTTGTGAAAAATAATTTTCCGATATATGAAATGAGAATTACAATGTCCCATTGTACCCCTGTTCTTCTGCTGATGATGAATAAACATGGTGATAAGTATTTGATGGCGACATTCACTGCAATATAATGATTTCCTCATGTAAATTAATTTTACGTCCATCCCATGCTGACAATGCAATCAAACCTACGAGAAGAAAAGGAAATAAATCAATAATATTCAGTTCAACTTTTTGGGAAAACATTGAAAATAAAGTCCAAAAGTTGTAAGTTGATTGTGGAATTTTTACAAATAAATTGATAAAAATGGCAATTTACCTACCCTATGAGAGGAAATAGATGGAAACAAAATGATTGCGGTAGTAGAATTTATGAGGAAGAACATCAAAGATATTTGAAATATCAAGTCCAAAATAGTAAGTTGATTAACCCATTGATAAAGAGTTGCAATTAACTGCAAAGTAGCGATTGATCACCAGTCAGAAAGCACACGCATTTGAACCAATCAGATTTGCGCATTAAAGCATGTTTTCTGACTTGCGATTAATTGCAACTCTGTATGCAACACCCCTCTGGTCCCGAGTGTTCTCTGGCTGGGGTCTATGGAGGAGGTGTGCAATTAATACTAAGATCTTCTTCTTCTTCAGAAAAATCTGCCTCTTTCACTCATGAAGAATCTTGCAGATCTTATCAGTCAGTCTTGAATGTGTTTAAATGTTTTAATTTATACCTTTTTTTTTTGCTCGCCCCATAATTTACCGGAGACTTAATTTGTGTTTTCTCCACATTGTCGTTGCAGATAGAGATCCGGTGCAGTGCGTGGAGCTTCGGTCCAAGAGGTACATATCGGATGGCTTCTGCACCAGCATCCGACCGATAACGGAGGTGGTATGCGCCGGCACCTGCATCCCTAACCCAGAGTGGTACTCTGAGTATATCAAAACTTACGGCAACCGCAAGCGAAAAGAGTGGCGCTGCGTCAACGACAGCGTGCGGCAAAAGCGGGTCACGTTACTCTGCGACAACGACACGACGAGAACTTATCGCATCAAGACGGTGAAAACCTGCAAGTGCAAACGGTTACAAAGCCAACACAACCAGTCGCACCGGTTGGTGGAGGCGGTGAGCTCGCCGCGGTCGGCGTCGAATCGGAACAGGAGGAACAGGAACAATCGGCAGTGAAGCGGGCGGCAGAGGGAGGACTTTGCGATTTTGTTATCACCCTTTCTGGCTGAATGTCTCGAGGAAGACTGTAGTCTGCGCCCCACTGAGCCCTGCCCCTCTGGTGAGGGGGGAACAATGCAGGGGTGGGGTCACTCCTCCTCAGCCAAGTGCGGCTGCATCCAGAGGCGAGGTATGAGCATGGTGGAGTCCTTTCCAGTTTCCATCCTCGGTATCTTGAGAGATATGCCTCTCATCACTTGTAACTCTGGCAGTGATGGCATCTTCTTTTTTTGCTCATCCAAGGATTGACGGCAAACGGCTCTCGATAGCCCAGTACTACGTGTATTAGCAGCCTGCTGTGCCTGGTGGGCTATGTCTGCCCCTAGGACGTGACGTGACATCTTATTGTCAGCGCTGATAAACAGATGCTACTACCGCTGCTGCTAGATGACACTAAATATGCCCTCACTATGTTGAAGACACCTTCCAGAGGTGGGGAACGTTCAGCTCTGCTAGGACAGACCATGGACCAGGGGCATTTATTTGGTGATTTGATCAACTAACACACCGCGTGCATTTTCCTGGAACGTTTTTAGCACTCGTTTCAACACTTGCTTCTTCAACACTTGCTTCATCATGATGCGTGACAATGTTGTTTTTCTTTGTTCATTTTTTAAAAAGAGATATCTTGTATTCTGAATCTAAAGACCAAGAACGAATACTTGTATTATTATGAGAAGACGTGAACGATAAATCGAGGACAACTCTCTGCCACTTGCAGACAATCAAGCAGAGATTTCCGCAGGGCTCCTAACAAACTCATTTGAGGAAAACTCATCGAAACCTCAACAATGGAAATTTCAAAGAAATGTTCTTTATGTTTTGAAAATGATACAAACGGGAGTTCTGACGAAGGCAATTCCAAATTCTGTAACATTTGTAGTACAAGTCTGCTTTAGTACAGGTTTAACCACAAACATTGGAAGAAATCGACCAATTCTTTTGCAGCCTAAGCTTACTCCAGTATACTCTAATACTATAGGTTATATGTATATTACTTCACACTTGCAGGATCCACACTACAGGTGAAATTCTGTCTAATATTTAGTCAAATTTGGACAAATCTGAATATTTCAAAGAAATTGTATGCTTTGCTATTTTGTTCATTTTTGATGTATTGTATCCACTGCAGTAAATTTCTAGTATTCAATGTCAGGGAAACGATGAGATAACAAGACATACTGCACAAAATAAATTGCTTACTAGTGTTACAGTACTTGACCAGCTGTTCTATAATATGAGAGACATACGTGCTGTATAAAACTACAGTTTTTTGTTGTTTACATGGCATGTATAATTTATGTCACATCCCTTCTACCAATCTATGATTCTTACCCTGTTCCATCAATTGTAACAGGGATACAATTTGATGTTTAAAGGAAGATAAATTATATATTTTTCCCTTTTCCCATTAGACAAAGCTTCAGTCGGAAATGTATAGCTAATAAACCACTTCAGTATAATGATAGCTTTATACAATTTGGCGTATAGACCATACAATTTAAAGCTTATAGTTAATTTTTCCCCTCTTTATGTGTGTGATCATGAGACTTGTATACATATATACACGTAGTCTCAAAATATTGATAATCAAACAAATCCTTGGACAATATCTCACAATAACTATCTAATACTTTTTAAAATATTGACATTTTAGCTTAGCTTTTGGTGACATGGTTCCTAAAATGGGACTGGGTGAAATAATTATTACATACAAATAATATGACTCGCAACATTCGTGGAAACGAATGATTTGTGTATTCCTTACGTGTACCACTAACTTTGTTGTAAGAGAACAGTTTAAAAAGAGTAAAATATGACAAATCGTTGGTCGTATTACTGCATAGTCCTTACGTACCACTAACTTTGTTGTAAGAGAACAGTTTAAAAAGAGTAAAATATGACAAATTGCTTGTCGCATTACTTCATAGTCAATATCAAAGAAATGTTGTTTGAATATCATCCCACAATTGCTCATTATATGAAATTATCATCTTTCAAGCAATCTAACTTTGAGTCAGTAGAAATGATCTTCATTAAGCAATAAATCCTGTAACATTGGATGCTCCCATGTCCGTTCATAAAATTGAGTAATAGATTTTGTAATACTACAAATTATTGTTTATTATAGCCCGAAAAGGTGTTCAAAATGTCTGGATTTTGTGTTTTATTTGAACGTTGTGGTTTACTGATATGACAATCTTTATACTTCTAGTAGTTTCTCTTATTATGTAAAAAAAACAAAAAAGTGTATAATGAGTTGTAAATTTTCATGTTTGAAGCAAAATATTTATTTTCAGTTGTATAGATCGAACCATGCATTCATATATTGTAAGAAACACAAAGTAACTTTTGTATATAAAGTTCCATTCCAGATTGGTCTATATATATTGCACTTTTTGTTGTTGTTGTTGTTGTAATATGTTTAAAATGCTTGCACCGAAATTCTGAAATTTTAGTGTAAATTTAGGAAAGATATATTATCCCGTGAAATAGAGGGATAATATAGTCCCGCTTTGGGATGCCGACTGAGTCTTCCAAGCCTATCTCTATAGTCTGTATTTTGCATCTATTGATCTTAGATCTTTGCAACTTTTTAGAGTATTTTATGTCGAGAAGATATTGTATCACTTTTTTTATCTTTTAATTAGCCTTGACTGATATTTAACATTGGCATATATGAAGATGGGGTAAAAGTAAACCCAATTTATTTTTCTTGCGAAGATTTTAATCAGGTGTATGTCATTGTAATAAGCGTTACTTGAAATTTGAACAGTATTTTTATGAACATTTTTAGATAAGAAAGCTTGTTGGTCAGTTTTATATATAATTGTGTTACTAAAGGCTCATTCCCTTTTGTGAGAGAGATGATCGCATATAATTATGTGCTCATTTAAAGGGTTGACAAAGAATGTTAAGGTATGTTTCTGTGTGCAAGTGTGTGTTCATTTTTCATATTTGTTTTGTTTTAAGCCACTGAAAAGAGCACAGCTTTTATTCTAGAGCATAAAATATAATCTGCATGTATATGCGAAATTAGAACTCAATCGCTTACATGCACACAAGTTGTTTATGTTGGTGATGTTTATGAAAAGAAATTTCATACCAACATTTGTTAGAACTATGTATTTTCACAACCACTACTGTAGTTTTATATTTCTAATTTTCTACTTCACTACACAATTATGATATAAGTGATTTTTATACAAAAATAGGAATGAAAACGGAATGAGGGATCATGTACTGGTTTCCAATGAGAATGCAATATCTCTAAGACTTTAACTCTGACATATCTAAATGATTTAAGTGAATAAAAACCATGGATTCTTTTTATCAAAATCCTACAAGTTCAAAGAAAATGATTATGAGAAATGGGAATATTTATTTGAGTGTTTAAAGAAGCCAACAATTTCCCCCTTTTTTTCTGACTTTGCGAACATTTTCACTGTAGCCTTTTAATAAGTTATAGTTATAAAAGTTTCAGAGAGTTATTTTCCATTGTTATCTCAATTCTACACCCTATTAAAAGGCTGAAAATGAAACGTTGCGTCAAACTGGAAAAAACAATGAATCGTAAATGTTAAGTTTCACGACTATGCCATACTCAAAGTGTCTCTAGTTATTAAACAACTCGGAAATAAAGTGATGGGGAAATCAGGCAGGTTTCTATTAAACCTGTGATCACTTTTCAGTATTTGTGCACAGAAATAAAAGAAAGCTCAACGTACCAGCATTTGAATTTTGATAAGGTTTTTCTTTGCGACGTCGTTTGCATCTATAGACATTTCATGTACAGTATTTTTTATATTTTACAGATCATGTAACAAACTCAAGTTTAAGTAGACTGTTTCCAATCAAAGTACCACATGTAATAGTAATGTTTATATCACTTTTTTAAATGGGAGATGTCAGAAAGGTCTTATCTAGTTTTACAATATATGATACAGTTCCTTGAATAAATGATTGTTTTCTCTTTAAGGTTATGAGACAAGTATTCGCAACATCATTATTATAACGTGCCTCATTGGGTCGTTTTTATATATATTTTTCTCTGATTATTATTCCATTTGAGGTTAACAGTTATAAACTTTCACTTCTGTTGCCATTTTATGAAGTTGTATCATAGAAGTTAATTTTTGGACCATGTTCATATCGTCACTGCCATTGCATTTATATTGTTTTCCTGTATTAAGTTGAATTTATGCATGTAAAGTATGAAACTTCACTTACATAATATGTTGTGTTAAAGATTATTGGAAGCATTCAATGTGAAATATAATTATGTTGAAGTGGCTTCTTAATTTTTTTTTGTCCATGGTTATCTGTACAGATTTTGCTGTATGTTTATATTTGAGCACTGCCAGATTTGATATATATATATATATATAGTATGTATATTTTATCCTATTATGGACATCATTGGTAATTTGTATACAGATAGGAACATGAACCAGTTTTTGTTTTACCCATTACGCGACAACATGTGGTTGACTTGTATCCATCAGTGGAGGTGAGAAGAAATAGAATGTTGTCATTATGTTTTTATGCTCATATGAATTCAAGAAATGTTTTTGCTTGTAAAACAGCAACATTTATTTCTATAGGAAAATAGAAAGCTGGCAATGTTTGCAAAGTATCCAACTTTTTAAAATGCAGTTATTCAAAAGTACTTTGATTATTTTATTTCTAGTGAAAATTCACAGTCGCTCAACTACTGTGTTTTATGACGTTGACGTCTTGTGGTACTTGTGTTGCGTACTATCGTCAAAGTGTTTTTCATCAGCATTTAACAAAATTTCAGCTTGGAATATTAAACAAGAGAGCATTGATAATGTGTTTTTTGTTTTTCAATCTACTCGAAATAAATTGTTGCATTTTGCTAATATTCCTGGAATATTTTAAGGAAAAAATCATGAAATTGAATAGTTAAAAGGTTTTCCAAATTGGTTAGAAACCTATTGGTATTTTCTCATTTTTTATATTAGAATCATCGCTGCTCAATTTAGATATTAACAAAATAAATAATTTTTGGTTCATTCTCTGACTGATAATGCATGTCAACTTGACAAAAGTGTTGGAAGATATAATATTAGAAACTTTGTGAGTTTTTGTGTATTTTGACATTGTGAAAAAGTTCTTGTGTAGCTCTTTCAAAATGACTATATTTATCCTCAGTTTGTTGTAAAGTATTGTTTTCCTTTTTTTATTCTAAGCTAATGCCAATCTGGAACAAATAAAAACAAAATAAACACGAGCCCTGTTTCTGGGTATAAGAAGAAATATTTGTACCTTTTACATTTTCTTTGTCTTGTGTATGTACGAAACAAAAACATTGCTTATACATTAAAATCATTTGCATATTGGACAATTTTTGAATTTTTTTGTACACAATTTAAAAGTAACCATTTATAAAGGAATATATTATATAGAAGAGTGTTATAATTTACAATGTTTGCATGTCTTGAAATATGAAAAAATATGAGATCTGAATGTACATATATTTTGTGTGCTTTTGTGCTTGTGCGTGAGTGTGTGTGTTTGTGCAATTTAAAGGGATAGTACAGTTTTGGTCAAACAGGATTTTAGTAATTAAAACATGCAAAAAAACTAACAGTTATAGTTCAATTTTGGTAGATTTTCAAAACTAGCATTTTAAAATATTTTTTTGAATTATTGATGGCAATTCCAATCTTATACTTACAAATATTTCGGCCGTTTCTGAACCAATTTTGATCAAATAAAGTTATTTCGGCCGTTTCTGAACTGATTTTGATCAAATCAAGTTAATTCGGCCGTTTCTGAACCGCTTTTGATGAAATAAAGTTGATTCTGTCATTAAAATTGTACACTCCGATTTTCATTACCTCACTATTTCATGACGCGCCCTCTATAGCAAAACCAAACTATCCCTTTAATTGGTGTTAATGTTAATGACGATACACTAGTAATGATTGTGATGATAATCTTTTTTGGTGGCATTGATTTGATTCTTGCCTGCTACACCTTTTCAACAATCAAAACATCAGGCCCATATACATAACAACCACACTAGTTTAGTTCCATGCTAGATAAATATGCAACAGAGATCCTTTTAGTTGCCAACCAGGGTTAACTTAGTGTGTAATACATGTAATGCCCGGCGCAGACAGAGCCGACTCGACCCGATCCGACTGGTTTTCAGCCTGATTAACTCGTTATGTGCTGCCTCAGGACTCCGGGTTTTTCCAGTCAAATGCCAGTCGGAGGTCATTCAAGGCCGATTCAACATGTTGGACCGGCTCCGACTGAGCGAAACTGACTCTAGCCTGACTGAAAACCAGTCGAATCGGGTCGAGTCGGCTCTGTCTGCGCCGGGCTTAATCCCAAATTCCCGATTATCATAGTTGCTGACTAAGAACACTCTGCATATGATTAAGGCAGACGAAATTATTGCATCTAAAAGGTATATATTATAATTCAGGGCCCATTTTCATAAAAGCCCACTAGTTTTAGTTTCATGCTGAGTCTATTTTGGACGATGTAGCTGTGTATTAAACACACAATCTATTAGTTGCTTACTAGGGTTAACTTAGAAGGTACCTAAGGCTATACCAGCTAACCTTAGTTGGGAACTAGGAAAACCGTTTGTAGCACTCTACAGTGTACCATTTTAATTGCACATGGAACTAAAGTTAGCAAGCTTTTATGAATATGAGCCCAGGAAGCCGACATGGGTAAACGTATTTGATTATTAAGTTTAATACAATTTTAAGAAAGAAACCATTAATTATTAGTGGCGTTGAAACATGATTGTGAAGGGTGTCGGGGTTGAAAGGGAGCTGATTTTGGAGGTTCTGACAAAAGTCACGTCGACCTGAATCAAGAAGATGCTAAAGACTGTCCTGTGTGTGGATTATGGCTTAGAAACAGTAAATAAATACACTAGGACTCAGATAGATTAAGCACCAGCAATGCCAATAAGCCCCCCCCCCCCCCCCCCCCATAATAACAATGATACAAATTAATGAAAACATATAAAGTCCTTTTAATGTGTTACAAAAGTTCAATGCAAAAGGATATTCAGAGTGTTAATTTAACGAAAGCAGGCTTGAAATGGAGCCCCGAAAAATATGATTTTAATTATTTCCTGTTAAGAAGACATCACTGTCTCAATTTGTGTTCTAATGTCTTGGGCGAAGAAAACACGGATTGCCAGAGATCATACTAATGATGTGCACGTAAACGCCCCAGCAAAAAAAGTACCCTTTTAACACCGACATGCATGTGAAATAGCATTTTTTTAAATTTATTAATATGGGATTATACAAATTGGGCCAAGAAATCGCTCATTAATTGAGATATTTGCGCTTTAGATCATAATCGTAGGTACTCGATCGATATTTCTGCCGCATATATGCTGCATGCAAAAGCTATGCCAGTGCACGCAAGCACGGCATGCGGGCTTGTCGACCGTGTACCCGCAGTTACCCAGCCCGACGGAGAGGGGCGAACGGACGGTGAATTAAAGCCCAAACTGCAGCGGCGTACATGGAAGTTTCAACTGATATTTCTGCATTTAATAATACTAAGGTACGGATTTTACCACACAAGCCCTTTTTAAATATTATTTCAACAATATTGATAAATTAGTTTGGCCAATATATATGCTTTCGGTAATTTTCCCAATACATGAGTACTTATGATTTTGGTAGGGAGCACTCCAAAATACCAACTTCCTGATTTAAGCTAAAATAATATAGCGATAAAACATGGTTCTGGTGTGTGAACCATGGCTAAGAATACATGTTTACATCATTTCCATGGTTTGGCCCGTGTTCAGATATTTCGAAGCACCGCTCTTCGATCGATCCAACACAATCGTGAGTTTACCTCGAGAGATTACGGTGGAGTCGAGTTGGAATTTGCTGACTACCCATTATAACCCACGCATATATGACTTTAATAGCGAGTTGCCATTGATGGTAATGTTTTGCGCTATCGGAGGTGTGGACTATGGCTCAAAAACATGACTTTTGTGAATTAATTTTAAGGTTTGGGTGTGGAGCTGAGATAATATAGCGAGAAAACACGGACACGTTAGAAATCCTAATGATGTTCGCTTTTAATAAGTTGATCAGAAGACATTTATTTTCATTGTTTGGAGAAAGATAATTTAGCGAGAAAACGCGGGTTGCCGAAAACAAATGTTTTACCCTAAACTATGCGGTGTTAACTATGGCTCAAAAACATGACATGTGTATTCATTTTATGATTTGGGTGTGGAGTTGTCTTGAAAAATATTCTAGCTTGGGCTGAGATAATATAGCGAGAAAACTCGGGTCTTGAAAAATATTCTAGCTTGGGCTGAGATAATATAGCGAGAAAACTCGGACGTTGTTAGAGATCCTAATGATTTTTGCTTTATGGTGTGCAATACGGATCAGAAGACGTGTGTACGTTATTTTCATGGTTTGGACGAAGATAATTTAGCGAGAAAACGCGGGCTGCCGGAGACAAAACAGCTCAAGAAACATGCGTATTCATTTGATGGTTTGGGTATGGAACTTTCTTTTAAAATCCACCAGCTCCCAGGCTTGGGAGAAAACGCGAATATAGATAATGATGATGTTCGCGTTAAGGTGATGGATCGGAAGATATGACTTGTGTACATTATTATTTTCATGGTTCGGACGAAGATAATAATATTTAGCGACCAAACACGGACTATCGAAGACGATTTAGCGAGGAAACACGGTTTGAGAGAGATCTTTGAGGTGTAGACTATTTCTCAGCTTAGAAAACATGAAATGTGTACTTTATGGGAAGGGTATATAGAGCTTTCTATAAGACAAAAATTGGGCCAAGATAGTTTAGCGAGAAAACATGGGTTTGCGTGAGATGGTGGTACAGTAATGATGTGCGCTCTGAGGTGTGTAATGTGGCGTCCGTAGGATGCATTCCTCAGGCGATCTCCCAACTGATCATTGTCCGAAACCAGAGTCTTATCACCAGCTCTGTTTCCTTCTCTCCACTGCCTGGCGTAGCTAGGATTTTTCCAAAAAGGGGGGGGGGGGGGGGGGGGAACCACCAGGGGGCCTGCATTGTTGTGGGGGGGGGGGGGGGGCACAGGTTTTACGCCTAATAACCAACACAAGATTAGATGTCTAGCTTAAAGATGACACGATTTTGTCGATTTCTTTGTCCATTTTCACACAGAAGGCCTACTTCATTGTTGTTTTTCGGTGCATGAGGCACATGGGGCCGGGGGCACCTACATTGTGTATGTTTTAAACCTGATAACCAACACAAAATTAGATTGATGGTATGATTTTGTTGAGTTCTTTTGTCCATTTCCCCCCACCCCCTCCCCTAGAAAGAATGTGTGTTTTTTTGTTCAGTGAGGCACCCAGGGGTACCTGGGGGCACATACATTTTGTGGGGGACACGTGCCCACAGCCCCCCCCCCCCCCCATTAGCTACGCCCCCTGTCTCTCCTTCTCCTTCTTCCTCTACAACCGGCGACAAAAGAGAGGGGATTTTCCACCGCGGCTTCGATGGGGTTTCTCTAAGCTCACTCCTACGGCATCGTTGTTTTATACGGCGTCACTCTCGCGTAACCAGCCAGTAACTACGGGAGGAATCATGGCGGTATTAGCGTCAGCAAGAAATATAATGTACTTGCATATATATGCGCTATTCCTCGTGCTAACAGTGATCATAGTAGTCATAGAGATGTCGACATGACTTGTATTTTGTTAGATTTGAAGGTTTGCGTGACAGGATTAATTAACCAAGACAGTATGAAGAAGACAGACGTTTATAATGAGTCTGCAATCGTCATCGCGAAAGCTGCAATGAACGATCAAATATTGTACAGGGTTTAGGGACAGGAGGGGGCGTCTTTGCCCCCCCCCCCCCCCCCCCACTCTCCCCCTCCCCGTCTAAAACCAACACGGGGCATATACACGTTTCTAATGTATTCGGAAATATTCAAAATAGTTATGTCAAAACAGTTTTTAAAATGATTAAATGATCTGACGAACAAAAATATCAGTTTAAGGGGATTATGTCTTGCAGGACTATCAACAACAACAAAAACCAGTAAATACAATTTGCAAAGTAAATGTTGAACAGCGCAAAATATATTGTTCGTTCAAATACATAAATAGGGTATCGTTCGTATAATTTAGTTGTAGTTATGAATATCAAGCCCAAACTTGAGAAATTGCGTATGAATATTCCTCTGTTTTCTGATATATTACATGACAATGCACATGTTGGCGTCACCATGCTAAATGTGATCGTTCGAGTTAAAATCTTGATTATATTAATTCGGTCATTAAACAATGGTATATCGTCACCCTACCCTTCTAACACATAGACGTGCAACTCAAGAAATGGGGATGATTACATCGTCTTCTGCATATGTAATACGAGGTGTAACCATGCTTTTCAGGCTACAGACACCCTATTCGAGGATTCTGCTTGACATCTTGATGACTTAAAGAGGGTTATTTGGGGATTACATTTTACGTAAGTTGGTATGCGCATGCTTTTTAGGGTGGAACGCGTATTAGGCCTGCTTACACCCAAGATACGAGTCACACTGCACATAATATTTATTCCCCAATATATTATACGTGATTTCGATGTGTATTTCATTGTTGCCGAATGCATCTTTTAGTCAAATAATATGCAATATATAAATATACACACATGTACGATTGTACGTATGTGCCAGTGAGTTTCACCTTCAAAAACATTTTCTGCATACATGTACCTATTATACCAACTAATAGAATATTGAAATGTAAACATTAATATAATAGTCAGCGTAGTTTGTATACTCAACCGAAAAGTAAGCTATGAAAACCAACTACTGTCAAAATTAGATTAGTTGACAATGACATGAGATGAGCTGCACCAGATCAGGCTTGACGGGGTGGGTGGGGACGGGGGGGGGGGTGGGGGATGGGGGAGCGGGGGCGATGATTGCCCAAAGTTGATTCGCGATGTTGGTTTTTGACCAAAGTGAATCAGGCATAAAAAATATATGCGCGGGAATTTCAATGAAAGGAATGTGTCAGTCAGTCATGCTTTGGTTAGAATACTCGTACCAGCTACGATGTTGCAATCAATTTCGAACCACAGTAGCATAATACAAATCATGTCGTATAAATTGTGTTAATTGTGAGTAATATTTAAAGAATGCTTTCAACGCTTTACATATATAGGAGACAAACGGAACAGAGAATCGCTAAATGCATGACCAAATACCTAACTCTTTCTTGAAAGGTAACAGCCTACTGATTTCAGCAAATACACGTTATGTTTGAAAGATTTTCTAAAATGTTTAAGTTCCTTTCCGGAAATAATTTGGGAAAGAAGGTTCGGTATAGTATAAACTGTGTTCTTGTATGGTTGAAATGCATGGTATAGCAACCAGTTAATTGAGTGCTGAATGAGCTCAGATGGAGACCACTTTGACGTTTCTTAATTATGAAGTTAGAATTATGGTAAGCCTTAAAAATCAGTCTTCAAATTCCGCTCGACGGTCGGATAGAGTAAAACGTCCGATATAAAAGTAAACTCCATGTAGAGTCGGTATATTTGTGACTAGAGTTTATAATTATATGGCTATTCAAACTATGCAAGTATATTATGTATATTACTTAACGTGACGGTTCGTTATTCTCAAGATTTCTTCAAAAAGGCAATGTATTGGCGTACCTATACGGGGGCACGTGCTCCCAATAATTTGACAACATAATTATAAAAGGGGGACAAAATAACTAAATAGATAGATCGCGGATCTCCCCCTCCATGTATATGGTATAGCGTTCCCTATACGAGAAATCAGCCCACGCCAGCGCCATTATAGTCGCGCGTTGGTTATTCCACGAAACTATTCATTATTCTGAAAGGCAGTTATTCTGAATGGTTTATTTTTTTTATTTTTGTTTTATTCATATCGTCAATTATAATACATCATATTTGGAATAATGAACCTTTGCTGAACCGTTTTTTATTCTCGGAATAAGCATTCGAATATTGGATTTATAAACGTCCTAGAATAATATTATGCCGATGATATAATAAATTTCTGTTTAGAATAAACGCAACTATAATAGGAATGCACAACTTCTGAACACATCGGACCCCTATCCAGGCGCGCAGCGTACATTATTATATACATGTGCGTGCATCGGCAAGACACTCATTTAAATTGCGCTATAATAATATTACTCCAGTGTTAATCATTTAGTAAATAATGATCACAACGGAAATGTGGCGATGAATAACCGTAAAGTTTTATTAGGTAAACATCCCTTGTTAGTAGCGCACTTCATACATGAAACGTGATTATGTTGGGACTATTAAGTCAAGGTCGCCGTTGTACCCTCCACTCAAATCGTGATGCGATGTTTGAGAACTAGACCGCTTTTTTAAAAAGTTCATTATTTCTCCCTTTTGTCTGAATTCAGGGGCTTATAGGGATAGGAATTATGGATTATGATTAGGGTTACAGGGGTTTGGATTTGGTTTGGGACTATTAAGGTTAGGTTTTGGGTCAAGTTTGGAGTTGGGGAAATACATACATTCTAATCCCATTTTTGTCTTAATTTAGAGGCTTAGGGTTATGGTTGGGATTAGGATTGGGGATTAGGATTAGGGTTATGGTTATGGTTATGGTTTTGGATGGCTAGGATTAGAGTTATTAGGGGTTTGGCTAAGGGGTAGGCTTACGGTTAAGGTTGGTGACAAATTTGGAGTTGGTGAGATAGACATTCCAGGCGTCAATTATGATATAGATCAAAATATGACATGTATGATGAGAAGTAGGCCAAATGGGTGTAACTGTAAGCGACCATAAACTGATTGATTACCACGAACTGTAGATTAATCCATTACCATGGCAACCTGTTGGGAAAATTTACAACCGATTATTAACGCACTACAGTTTTATCTGAACTCGGTTTACAAGAAAAATAATAACCATTATGAATCAGCGCGCCTTTTTTTGTGAGCATGATTTCGTTAATTATATATACTCCTTGGCTTATTTCCAACAATTAAGTGCACGTTCGGAAGGACGTTGCGTATTATAACTATACACAGGGTGTATCAAAATAAAATGTAATCTAACTGAGGGCGTCTATTTTTTTTTTTTTTTTTACATACACGAATATTGATGCTTTCCAATGATATCAACCTCTGTGCTTTCATAACTGAATGGGACCGAGTCGAGTAAATAATGCATGCCAGGGTTGTGGGAGGATTTGGGAACCAAAGTTGGCTCACCTTATTTATGATAGACACTTATAGTTGGGTTGTCTTTATTTTGATTCACCCTGTATCAGTGTGTATGGTTGCCCCGCTCTCTATAGATATGTAATCTAGTTGACTGAATCTGTAAGCTGGGAAAGAAGACGATGATATACTGAGTCGTTGGAATTTTTACACATGCATAAAGTACAGTCACCTTCACGGAAGAGAAGACAATCATTCCGCCGATTTAATTTGGTCAAAGATATACTATAATCCCATCTTTTATATTATTTTGACGATATTGGTGTAGTATGTATTAATTGCCCGACTAAGTGTCGAATGCATTTTCTTTACACAATATAATTATTTGCAGTTGACAAAATCCTCACCAATTTTAAACATTGAATATTTAATGAATATCTCGATAAGGAAATGGACATTGGAAAAATCAAAACTGTAGTTTAGAGAGTAAAGTTATAGAATAAAGTCTATTAACTTTGTCTCAATCGACCCAAATAACCCGCTACTCTAGCAGTTATTGTATGCCTTGCTGTTTTCTTCTTACTCTTAACTTACTTAATCAGGTTTTTTTCTTCTTCTTCTTCTTCTTCTTCTTCTTCTTCTTCTTCTTCTTCTTCTTCTTCTTCTTCTTCTTCTTCTTCTTCTTCTTCTTCTTCTTCTTCTTCTTCTTCTTCTTCTTCTTCTTCTTCTTCTTCTTCTTCTTCTTCTTCTTCTTCTTCTTCTTCTTCTTCTTCTTCTTCTTCTTCTTCTTCTTCTTCTTCTTCTTCTTCTTCTTCTTCTTCTTCTTCTTCTTCTTCTTCTTCTTCTTCTTCTTCTTCTTCTTCTTCTTCTTCTTCTTCTTCTTCTTCTTCTTCTTCTTCTTCTTCTTCTTCTTCTTCTTCTTCTTCTTCTTCTTCTTCCTCTTCTTCTTCTTCTTCTTCCTCTTCTTCTTCCTCTTCTTCTTCTTCTTCTTCTTCTTCTTCTTCTTCTTCTTCTTCTTCTTCTTCTTCTTCTTCTTCTTCTTCTTCTTCTTCTTCTTCTTCTTCTTCTTCTTCTTCTTCTTCTTCTTCTTCTTCTTCTTCTTCTTCTTCTTCTTCTTCTTCTTCTTCTTCTTCTTCTTCTTCTTCTTCTTCTTCTTCTTCTTCTTCTTCTTCTTCTTCTTCTTCTTCTTCTTCTTCTTCTTCTTCTTCTTCTTCTTCTTCTTCTTCTTCTTCCTCAAATGTCCCCCCTTTTGTATTGAGATATTTGTTAATGATTTAATTTTAAAATAAACATAGTGAGGGTTAGTTGTTTCAACTGCGTATAACCATTTAAGACAACATGTAATTAAGTAATATCACTTTACATTTTCGCTCATAACTTGGCCATATTGCATTCATTTACATGGATACCTTAACAAGGAAGGTGGGTAATTAGCTCCATAGAAGGATGACTCCAACTGCCGTTGGTTAGCTCAGTTGGGAGCGCGTCTGACTTTATAGACGCGCGGGATCCCCGGTTCGAATTCAACCATCGGACAATGCGTCTTTTACCGCGCTAACTTAATTCGAGCTAACTCTCGTTGTGTGTAATCGGCGTCCCCCGTGCTTCCTATCTGGGAAAGGATTCACAGAAAACACTCCGTCCCTCGGATAGGACGATGAGACAGTCACACCTCATACACGCTAAGAACAGTCTACTTCTCGAAAAGAGTATATGTTTAACCCGGTTGACTAGTGTGTTACTGCGATAATCTTCGACATGCAGTATTACAATTTAATCAACCCTCTTGTCAGGTGTTTGCATGTGGAACAGAGTAACTATATTGATCTCCTTTTTAAGGGGATGTACACGGAACGAGAGATGCTGCCCTAGCTGGCATGGCTTATTAACTTTGACTTGACTTGATGGATTCTTCATAATAATGTATGGCTATACCATACGAAGGAGCGAACCCCTGCGTCAACACAGAGCCTCAGATTCGAAGGCACTCAAAGAAACCCGGAGCAAACCTGCAGCAACACTAATTGAAACTATGTTAACAGGGTGGTATGTCAGCGCGCAGTGTACACCAAGACTCGGTGTGAGTAATACACCGTGATGACTCGGTGATGGCTCGGTAATGACACGGTAATGAAACGGTGATGACTCGGTGTAAGATGAATTGGTGATGACAGTCACGGTTTAAGACAAATATGTGATGACTCGGTGATGACTCAGTATTAAATGATTTGGTCACTCGGTGTAAGATCAATCGGTGATGACTCGGTGTAAGATCAATCGGTGATGACACGGTGTAAGACAAATCGGTGATGACTCGGTGTGTGATGGTTCGGTTTAACAGCTTTGACAGGTAGATTAACACTCTGGGTAAGATGACTATGGATAAGATGACTCGGCATAATATACATGTGTGTCGTGATGACTCGGTAATAACTCGGTGTAAATGTACACCGTGTGGACGCCCCGGCGACTCTATTCCTCAACTCCTGTCGCACAAAGGGTATCTATCCCGAAGATCTCTCCCATTAATCAAAGCCCATTATTCCTCCGCACAAAGAGATGAAAGAGGAGGCAAGGTCATTCCCAACTTCTAACCCCCAAACTCCAAAGAAACCCAACCGTGGTTTTGCCTTTCATCTGATCATAATATTGATGTATGACATATTCACAGTTCCTCTTTTTGAGGGTGCATATCAATCTTTGTTTCGTTCTTTTCCCTTGGAATCCTCCAGTGCCAAAGGAGATAATGGCATAAATCATCTCACTGTTAAGCCTGAACGCTTGAATTGGGATTAATAGTGTTGGATTGACATTGATTAACGTCGTCTTACGCCGCCATGATGAATCGGGAAAGAACATGGTGATTGTGCTTTGTAATATGAATATGCGCGGATGGGGCGCTGCATGCAGTTTAACACGAGCAAGGCATCCACACATCGCCAGATATATAACCAACTCTTTAAAAAAAAGGGTTTTCTTTTATAGATGACACTTTCTCTAGGTAGTTGCGGCGGTTAGTGTCAGGAGCCAGTCGCGGTCTCAGTGGAACAACGGTCGGAACAGAGACTCTATTTTGGTCCAATCCACACAATGTTCAACAATCCTTTAAATGCCAATCTCCCCCTATTTATCTCCACACCCACTGGCGTGCTTTACATGCCGATTGACACACATATAATGTTGCAATTTGTTGACTCATCTGACCGTAATTGAACCTGGACCTATTTAACCTTCACATCTTAATCAGTATAAATATAATGTGTACAGCTGAATGCAGATGAACATACAATAGCAGGAGACTCAACAACATTAGTTAATTAACCTAACCGTTTTTGTAATAGTGCACGCTCAGATGACGTTGCATGCGGTACCGTTGGAAAACATGGCGACCTCCAGTGGTCAGTCAAAACAGACGTTAGTGGTCTAAAATCATTGATTATTTCCCTTATTAGTATTACCCAAGATGAAATATACGACTAGAAGTAACAGGAATAATGCACTTATCAGTATCAACGAGCAAAACTGCCAGCGTTTGGTTCCCTTGAAATAAAAAGATTTACAGTATTGTAAAAGAACGAACCCAAAATCGAAAATTCATATACTGTATATGAATTTTCGATTTTGGGTTCGTTCTTTTACAATACGTGAAGTTTTTAAATATTTAAACATAATACGTGTAACATTTTAATCGATTTGATACTAAATGTTGAATTGATAATACTAATATTTAGTGTGTGAAGAACAGTGGACATAATTATAAACCCACCATGCAAGTCTAAGCCCGTTCCGCCTCGGGATATACGTATAAACGTATTCACCCTTTCGCTTCAACTTTTGATGTTACAAGGAAGAAAAGAAAATGAAAAATTGGCGATGAATGATGATGAATGATAACGGTAATTCCTATTAATTTCTGTCGTCTCTTCGCACACAAAGGGATGAAAAGGATCCCATTATATATGGAGCTGACGATTCCTACAGTATAATACTTCGCGTTTCTTTTGAAGTGTCATGCATTCAGTCACACAAGCTAGATATATTACTCTGTGCATATTATAATCCCTTTTCATTCTTATATAGATAATGCAGAAGAGGTCGTGACTTTGACATTCTTAGAGCATCACATCACAGCCAAATCCGATGGAAATCAATTATCGGCAAGATAGCTTTGTAATAATTGTATGATGATGATGAGTGTCACTTCTATAACCCAAGGGCAGCGGCTAAGTTCAAGCCCAGAAAGCGAGCGAACGGTGGAAAATGCATCAAAATAATGAGTGTGCCTTAATCCTTATAATTATGGCTGTATAGCTCCTTAGGGAGCATATAAAGTGCACGTCATAATTATGCGGTTTGAGTGTGAGCGTGTCCGATGACGGGCCGATATGACTGGGTAAATATTATCATTCTAAAGCGCTTAGAGATGATTATCAATTACATTAGGCACTATAGATATTACGCATATTAACACATGAACTTTAAACAATATAAACACACTCTATCCAATCAATCAATCAATCAATCAATCATATTAGGCGCTATATAAATCGAGTATATTATTATTAGTATTATTATCCGCAAGCAGACATACATACTCTGCTCACATATACAAAACACATACATGCGTATACACAAACAAACAAATGAACAAAGCTACAAACAAACAAACAAACAAACAAACAAGAACAGAAATCCAAGTATATTATGTACGCATCAAGCAAAAGCAAGTGACCGGTCAATTACACGCACATTACACGTAATACAGAAGCGACAGACGCACCTTAAAATATGTAATCTTTAACTATAATACCGTGTGATCTGTAAACTAAATATAAAATAACCTATAGGCCTAAGGATAAATGCGTGGGAAGGCTACTGTCACACAACCGAAGACAGACACACAATACACACATACGAAGATTATACAAACATATAGAGACAAAATAATAATAATACAAACACGATACACCACACTATAGTCTTTGATTATCATCTTATCGAGGAATATTATTTTTTATGATTATGACACATAAAATAGCACTGTGCAAGTATAGTATTTAACGATGTCGTAAAGGGACTGTACCTATAAAAATATGATATCCTAATATGATTGGCCTATGAATGGTTTATGTCGTTAAAATAGCCCGATTCAGGACCTTTATCATCTTTATTGCAAAACCATACTCGTCTGGTCATCATAAAGAAAGCAAAAGGATTATACAGGATGTTTCTCAAACAAAGAAACCAACTTCTCCACCTGTACCATAATAAATATATATTATTTGGAATTATTCATCGTAATAAAGGTTATTAATATTACATTCCTCCAAAAGATATCGCGTTTGCGATGATTGAGCGTGCGATCATCGAACTACTGTATGTCCTTTTGAAATCAGGAATGTCAAAATTATTACTTTGCGCACGTGAGTGGATGATCAACATTGAATGGCAATTATTAATTAAACCTACTTTAGTTGATTGTTTTGTTTATCTTTCAGTCATAGTATTGTCCTATTCATTCTCAAGGGTTACACATTATCTTCACATGGAGAAGTTCTGGAATCAGTGCCCTCAACTGCCTTGTCTGACATTGCAGATTGGTCCGGGGGAATTTTCACAACCTCAGATACACCCAACCATTTTGCAGAGTGAATTGCTACATCATGTATATACAGCATGTTTCCCAGAGCAATCCGTGTCTGGAACACTCTCCCAACTTGCAACGCTGTCTCAGCCAATACACTGGCTTTCGGGGAGCGGCATTACCCGCCACACGGATTATGGCGCCGCCCCTGCCGCCCCTGAAGTAGGCAGAAAATCCACCTCGTTATGGGGTGGTCCTTTAATATTATGACGTCATGCTATCCACCACCATCCCGCGAGAACGGGTGAAAAAAGAAATCGTGAGAGAACCCTCGAAACATTCAGGGGTAGTCTGAAAAATCAGCCGATTTTTCGGACTACCCCTGAAGATGCTGTAAACGAGGGACACACCTGCAAACATCTGCACACTGCACCTTGCACATAGTGCACAGAGAACCACCACCACCACCACGTCACCAACAGCACGCAACACAGCACAGCCCTCCCCAGGACAGCGTTTACGTTTTTGGGAGAGTAATTCTTCAAGGTTCTTCGGGGTTCAAGGTTCAAGATCCGAAGTTGAACTAACAATTATTATGGTAGGCCATGTGTAGCCTTGGGATAAAACATATTCAAAAGCAAAACAATGGAACTATTTGAGACTTCCAACAAACATTTATAATTCAATAACATCAATAACATCGAGGCTCCTTGATCAGTTGATAAAACAAATATTACTGATTTGTTATCAAAATGTATGCATTGCAAAAAGAACTGTTTCAACAATTGTACAAAGAAACTAACGGCTTTTCATAACTTCTAGGTCCAACTTAGAGTTAAGTTCAACTTAGAATCTTTGTGAAACACCCCCGGGGAGTACCCGAGTAATGTGGAGTCCTCGAGTAATGTGGCTTCTAATCATCATCAATACCCTGGTGATCGGGATGTTCACACCAGATGAACCATTCGATCCAATAAACGAGGTGATTGATTGGTTGGTTTTTATTTTATTTCAACGCGGTTAAAGGGATCTGGTAACTTTGTTGGCAAGTGCAAAAAGCGATGAGTGATCAATAAAATGTGTATTGGAGTGATCTGATATGTCCACAAGGTAATGTGTGAAAATTTCACGTTAATTTGATTTTTTTTGGCTGAGATATGAACAAAAATGCAAAGTGATATTCACTAACTCATCGTATTTTGTTTGTACACGGTATGTAATGTGCTTTTATTGTTAATATGAATATGATAAGTTATGAGAGAACCACTATAATATAGTTCCAAGTAAGTTTTGAGGATTTGGACAATGTTACTAAGTCCCTTTAAAACCCAAACAGTCAAATTACTGGTTTTCATTGGGGCCGTGTAAAAAGCATTATCATCATTACATATCATTACATCTTGCCTGTTGAAGACTGCTGGTATTTAAAGGGACTTAGTAACATTGTCCAAATCCTCAAAATCCATTTGTAATAAATTCTAGTGGTACCCTCATACCTTGTTGTATTGGTATTAACAATAAAAGCATGGGACACGTTTCGGTTCTTCAAATTTCCCTTTCGTTAAAAAGATATTTACGATTGAAGTGTTAACTTGATGTTAAATTATCCACTGGACCGTCAAAACCGTGTACAAAGTGAGTGCAATGAGTTAGTGAATATCACTTTGCATTTTTGCTCATTACTCGGCCATAATATAACGTCCATTTTAACTTGAAATGTTCACACAACACCAAGTGGACATATCAGATAACAACAATATACATTGTATCAACCACTCATCACTTTTTGCACATGTCTGCAAAGTTACTAGATCCCTTTAAAGATGCCCAAGTACAACGCGGAACTAGGCTAGAACTAGGCTATATTTTGTGCGCACTGCATAACATCAGGCCCGTTCTCACTGGCTTAATTAGCGCGATTTGCATGAAATCGAATTTCAATTATAATTCATCATACCAAATTCATTGACAATTGTAAGGCGTCAGTGTATTTCTAGACGGTAATTATATCTTCAATCTTGTAGTTTTCATTTTTTAAAGGGGTAGTACAGTTTTGGTAACAAATTATAATCGACTAAAAAGCCTGTAAAAAGGAGCCATTAAATCACAATATGGCGCTCTCCAAAAAAGCATTGGTTTCAACCATTTGTCATACAAAATTATGCATGTGATGTTTTGTTGAAATAATGATTAAATAGAGAGATCATCAACAACTATTTAAAAACCTCTTTTGAACATTTTTGAAAATGTGTAAGCATTTAAAAAAAAAATCATTGAATAAATCGGGGGCCCAGAATTATTCCGATCAGATATATGTATAGATATTTCAGCCGTTTCTGAAACGATTTTGATCAAATTAAGTTTATTCTGTCATTAAAATTGTATTGTATGTATACAAATTTGACACTCAGTTTTTCATTATCTCTCTCAAAAAATATTTTGTGTAGTGCCCTCTATACCAAAACGCAACTATCCCTTTAAAGGGGTAGTTTAGTTTTGATAGAGAGGGCGCTGCACATCACAATTTTTTTGTGAGGTAATGAAAAACTGAGTGTCGAATTTGAGAGAACATGCAATTTTAATGGCAGAATAAACTTTATTTGGTCAAAATCGACCCAGAAACGGCTGTAATATCAATAAATATATCTGATCTTATAATTATTTGGGGCCCAAATAATTAGATGTTTTTTTCAAAAAATTTAAAAAATGCTTGCACTTTTTCCAAAATTTTCAAAAGCGTTTTTTAAATAGTTGTTGATGATCTCTCTATTTAATTATTGTTTCAATAAAACATCACATGCATAATTTTGTATGAAAAATGGTTGAAACCAATGCCTTTTTAGAAAGCGCCCTCTTGTGTTCTAATGGCTCTTTTTGAATGATAACGGGCTTTTTACTTAGTCGTTTGTAATTTTTTTATACCTTTCGAGCATGGTGGAGTTATAACTAGTAGTTTATAATGTTACTGTCCAGGTTTGGTTACTAAAGTTCAGCCTTACCAAAACTGTACTACCCCTTTAACCTAATTTTTTTTTTAGAAATCCCTATAAGCAGTCAACCAATGCAGTCCGTCTGAGTTTCAAAAAGGTTTTGAACGCTGTTCCATGTTAACGATTATGATCTAATCTGAATTTGATTATAAATATTGAAATCGTATTTTTTGCGAGCTGTATAGCATACGTTGTACAGTGCATCTTAATTCTGATTTAGGTAAACAGTGGCCTACTAAATTATGCGCGACTCGTTGGGTTTGAATACCACGTGGAAGAATACATTGTTTGATAAACGTGAGAACCAACCAAATCCGTTTAATTTTCTCACAACCTCTCCATTGTCCCAGTTTTGCTTCACACAGCTAACGTTTTCTTATTCTTGTCTTCCTTGTTATCCCAGTAGTCGGTATTCAACAATCCATTATTCACGACGATTTATTTTTATTTGTTTAACTGCCTCCTTGCCCTTTGCCCTTTTAGTTTCGGTAGCGTAACGCATGGCCAGTGCATCCCAGGGCAGTGGCTTTGTACAGTGTTACATGGTCAGGTGAAGGCTATATGCTAACCTAGAGGTAAACCCAGCTCAGACAGCGTGGTGCCTTTCAATACAGGTGTGTATACGTGCGCAACGGGCGAAAAGTGGGCGGTGCGCGCATCGCGGGGGGACGGTGCGTCACGCAGCGTTTTCGCGCGTCTCCCGCATTGTGCGATCCCGAGTGACAGCGCTGAAGGGTGCGAAACGCCGCGCGTACCGATACACGGAGAGGTGTTACGTCGATTCGTTGTTCCCCGCTGTTGAATTTCACGCAGGCGTTCGAATCACCCGTGAAAACGCTCCCAAGTAAAATTGAAAAGTAGACGATATTCGCACGGTTACTAAACTCCGCGCAACAAGTCTGGAATAAGCATGGTTGCACGCCAGATCCTTACTGTTTGCTCTTAACGCGGTCCAATCTCGGGTGGCACATTCTTCGCGAAACTCCGCGTTATGTCAATTTGATTTGTGTTGCTCCTCTTACTCCACTGTTAAGTCAGCATCGTATCACGGAGAGTACTATTATAAAGGGGTGATTTTGGTGATTTCCAATTCAGCTGTCACGTTGAATCGAAATCATGAGCCTCTTTAATTTCGCGAAGCAATGGTTAATTTGAAATCGGAATCCAAAGGTTGTTTGACCGTATGATAAAATGGAAATTTCTTGATATTTTTCTATCGTGCATGTAACAGTTTCTGTCCATATACACCCTAATAAATACCCGATGCCTATCTATAGTCGCAATTCCAATCGTAATGTCCGTATTGAGCATGTGGAATCCGTCGATGTTTGCCGTTTCATTAACATGCACATATTGCACCAAGTAATTGTTGATGACAACATCACAAAATCAAGTTAAAGAACCTTGCTTACCGTGGTGAAAAGTCATGGTATTCTTGCTGTAGACGTCAAGGAAATTCATGGAATTTGACTTGAAAATAAGCGGATGAATCATGCATGTGTTCTCTTCTGTAGATGTGGAAGTAGTTCTGTAGAATTATAAAACAGTATGTTTGGATGAATTAGTCTACAATCCCCCCACGTTTTTTGTTTTTGTTTTGTTTTGTTTTTTTGTTTTTTTTGGGGGGGGATGCCCTGAAGTTTGGTTTATACCTTTTGGTAACCATGTCTTCAGAATACTATATAATTATCCTATCTTCCTCCTTCATAATTTGTATACATGTACAATCTATATCTATATTTTGGCTGAAAACTCGTTTTGAAGAAAAACATATTTGACTACTTTGGTAAATTAGGGCATTTTTAATAGTGTTGCCACCTTGGTCATCGTCTTGTTTTTGTGATAAATTATATTCACGAACAATCTTGATTGTTATCTTAAAGTACAGTAGTTCGGATTTGTAAATCAGATGCGCTATCTTGCGAACCCCTTGCGCACGGTGTGAAACACACACTTGGTCAGTGTTATGTCAGGGCGCGCAAACTAGCTTATGTCATGGTACAATAGTTCAACATGACGACCCACAGAGTAACATTCCCACGCATGATGGCCTGTAAAGAATGTTTAGTTCTCATACCGTTTAAAAAGATACACGAATATTAAATGAACATAGCAGCTGCCACACACCACTCAGCAACGCCGTGCGTGCGTGCGCCCATTATGATCCTGTATACAGTAGTCACTTGCGCTCTGAGTCTTTTCAATGTGTGCGTATCATTGCATAAATAAACGTCGCTCACCATGCTCACAGTTCGTACATACATAATTAATTTTATGCATATTACGCATATTATGCGTGATTGACTCATTGAACAGTTTTCCCGTGATTGGGATTTCGAGCGCAATTTGGATTTGGAGGCCACATACATTTGAGATAAATTATAGTACCCGTATGAATCCTGCATGACGATACATACAAAAACACTAATTCTGTATGATAGTATGCGTGCCTACGTTATGGTGGTTTGAAATACAAACGAAAAATAATAAAGGTTATTGTTTTCAATCTCATATTATATGCAGTAGGGCCTATGTGAAATTGTATATTTTGATAGGTGTGAATACATTTCCTCACTGTGCAGCCTTGAGGATATACGGTATGCGAGCCATGTAAACATGGATGTAGTATACATATTTTATTATACACCCTGAATTGAGTTTTACCCCAAAACATTGTTGGTTAAGATAATCAATATAGGTATACGGCATTAACAACTGAAATGGTATTTGTTCCACCATTTACATTTATTATCATACTTTTTATTATATATAAGGTTACACCAAATCATCCGTGTTTTAATTATTATCAAAACGCTATCTTATGCATGTTTATTCATTGCAATTAATAGAGTGGTAGCTGAAATGTATTCTTGATATTTATTGGTTAAAAAAAACCTAGGGTTTAACTCAGTTCAGCTGGACTGTTAAAGATGGTAGACAGTATTATACACGACATATAACCAGTCGTATATAAAGTTAGTTCGTGTTTGCATGACACTTTAAAAGATTCTTGACAGTTTTTGTAAAGGTTTTTCCCCAAGTTTGTTTTTACTTCTCGACCATATGTCTCGCTAAGTTGGTTTATCGTAACCTGGGACGTCGAGTGAGACATGGCAGGCAACAGTTGCCATTTTATACAACAAGTCTGTTTGTTCTGTCCGTAATAATTATTTTCATTTCTTATTTCCCTTCCGCCCCATTCCCCTCGCCCGCCTATAGCGTCTATACGCCTTGCGTGTTTACCTTCAAAATTTTGAACCACAAAAGACAAACCTATTAACCCGAGAATAATAAGTAGGGGCTGTCACAAAAGCAACCCCCCTTTTACCGTAGTAGGCAAGGCCCGGTCACATATCATCGGATGGCGTAAACGGACGCCCGACGAATAGAACATCTGCCGAAATAATATTTGTCCGGTGGCGAAAGTCATCTTCATTACTTTATGCACAGAAATTCCGCCAGATAAAACATAGTACATCGCCTGACAAGGAATGAACGAGAAACGTATACAAACGGAAACGAACGGATTGAAAATTTTACTCTCCGTCGGGCATCCGCTTACGCTATTTGGTGATATGTGACCGGGCCTGTAGTAGGCGACGTTAACTAAAGTGAACGTTTTCTGTCAGTCTGCTTGTCGTACCAGGGACCGACCCCTTCGTTCTTGCTCATTTTGCGATAAAAAGTAGAGAGGAAAAAAAGACTGACAGACAAGGAGAAAGCGGAAGGATTTGAAAGTGTTAAATGGATGGCGACGACAAAACCGCCAATCAACTTTCGCTCGTCTCGTTTCCTTTCCCTTTCTTTACTTGATAATCTGCGGAGAAAAGAGTTTAAGCAATTGCTTCCGAAAATAGGGGAACAAAAGGGGTCTATTCAGGGGTACACTCACACCCCCTTTAGCGACCATTGTTCCGCTTATTGACTCAAAGTGACTTGTTTCTTTTTCCCCGTCGATTATTTTGGAGCGTGGAACAAGTGACTTAAGCCCCACCGGAAGGCACTACACGGTACTAACTACCAACGGTTGGAACATAGACCACATTATTATAATATACACAGGGGAATGGCTGAAAAATGAATCGCGTAATTATTCGTTCGTAAGATACGTAATGAGGAAACAAACTGCAGCATAAATGCTCTATACTATATTGCACACATGATTAACGACCAGAGAAGTATGTTTGGATGATTTATTTTATTTTCTTCAGAAAGCTTGCCAAGCTTCGGCCTTGAGCCTAAGGCAGCCTGAACATAGTTAAGACTATTTTGATGGGATTAAATGTTAACAAACAACGAAGCAAACAAACAAACAAACAAACAAACAAACAAACAAACAAACAAACAAACAAACAAACAAACAAACAAACAAACAAACAAACAAACAAACGAAATACCAAAGCCAAATAATATAAGATTTGATGAAAAGGTTGGTGGAATTCAAGACAGCTATTGGCAGCCTTCAAATTTGTCATTTAGGGATGTAACACTGCTGGTCTCCATTTTGAACTAGGCTAGTTTGTGTGCACTGCATAACACTGAGCCAGTGTGTATATATTACCAATATTACACACCGTGCGCAGGGACGTTCGGAAGATGGCACCGCACATTCCAATTTTGATGGCATCCGAACAGAACAGACCAGCCCATGGAAGAAGGCAATATGTATTGATATCATGAAGCTAGGGTATGGTAGCCTTTAGAGATTACGCACTAAGACAAAAAGGTACAATTAGGGTGTAAAACGCTGCTACAATAGCGGCACTCTTAAAGGGATAGATCCTCTTTTGCAAGCCAAAATTCAAAAGTTGCGAGGTTATTGTCTTATATGAAAGGAAATGTCATTTAATAGCATGCCTGAAAAAATTAGGGCTTGAAATTTCTTTTTCGTGGAGTTATAGACCTAAAACTGATTAAATTGTTGGACGACGGTTTAATGGGTACATACGTATTTTCGGCCGGTGAGTAAGTTCGTACACAGATTTCACGGAGTGCCAGATCGGTATGCATGACCCCTACGTGACCCGCGCTAGCTACGTGACCGCGCATAAGTACTAATGTGTGAGCGTTTACTAAGCAAAATACCCAAACATCGCTTAAACTGACTACATGTAATTATATATGCTTTATTTTTGAGATCTTTTTCCGTGACATACGTTAACAAATGTCGGCTTCACAATACCTTTACGAGAATTAGTACAATATTGTTGTAATATTATGCTATATCAGTTGAACTCCTTTATTGACCGATATATAGTTTAAATGGAGGTACGCATTCGTTTTTCATTCGTAGAATCCAAATTAGAGGTCTGTTCGATCTGATTTTTTTTTTGCGTGTTACATTGATCCCCATCCGTCAACTGAAAGCTGTTCAGACGTTTTGTAAAAGTGGACCTGTCCCTTTAAGGGTGCAATTCTGCACCCGAAATTGGGGAAATGGCATCCTTACGGAGCATGTTTGCACATGGTTGCACATATTATGGGTGCAAAGTTGCACCCTTAAAGGTGCTGCTATTGTAGCAGCTTGTAGCAGCATTTTACACCCTAAAGGGTGCAAATTTGAACCTTTAGTTCTCAGTGTGTATATGCCAATCTCCCTCCGGTGCAATCGTTTCAAGCTTTACGTACGCCCCATCCCCGTGATGCCGTGATGCCTTGATGGCATCCGAACAGATCAGATCAACCATGTTCCTTAAGGTATGGAAGAAGGCAAGGTGTATTGATATCCTGAAGCTAAGGTACGATAGCCTAAAGAGGCTATATACCAATCTCCCTGCTGTGCAATCTTTTCCAGCTTTCCTCGCGCCCCATCCCCGTGATGCCTTGATGCATTAATGGCATCCGAACAGAACAGATCAACCATGTCTCAGTTCCTTAAGGTATGGAAGAAGGCAAGATGTATTGATATCCTGAAGCTATGGTACGATAGCCTAAAGAGACTATAGACCAATCTCCCTGCTGTGCAATCTTTTCAAGCTTTACGTGCGCCCCATTCCCAACGCTCCGGACAACAGTTGCTCTTGCACTGTGTTGCTCTGCGGCAGAGTATGCCTACCCTGTGACTGGGAAAGATCCACCATGCCCACGCAAAAGAAGCTAGACCCTGCATTTAATTACAGTTGCAGATCCAACACCGACTGTTTAAGACCAGCAAATAAAGACAGCGCCCAGTTCCTGGTTGACATCACCCCAACTGATATACGTATAGATCAGCAGCCAGCAGTACTTGGCTTCTAAGACAAACTAGAGACACTAGTCACCGATGCCACGCAAACCAACTACATTAGTATATCCAGACCAGACGTCTATATACGGTCAATGAAAATCTTTCTCCATGCTGTGTCCCATAGCTTATAACGCCCAACCCGTTATACGTCGAACAGTAAATAGCCAGCAGCTCGCTATGAGCCTTTAAGACAAACTAGTGGCCCACGTCATCCATGCCACGCCTAGCAACCAGCCCGGATATGCCCACGGCCATGAAAAAGCTCTCTCCATGCTATGTACCATATAGCTTACAACGCCCAGCCTGATATATACTTCGAACAATATAGCCAGCATATTTCTATGAGCCTCTAAGACAAACTAAAGGTATCCGTCACCCGTGCCACGCCTAGCAACCAGCCCGGAGACCCTATGATCAAGGAGACGCTTTTCCATGTCCTATAACGCCCAGCCCAATAAACACGATCAGTATAGCCAGCAGTATATATTGCATGAGCATCTATAAGACAAACTAAAGACACTCGTCATCCATGCCACGCCTAGCAACCAGCCCGGAGACCCTATATGATCAAGGAGAGGCTTTCTCTATGTTATGTCCCATAGCTTACAACGCCCGGTCCGATAAACACGGTCAGTATAGCCAGCAGTATATATTGCATGAGCCTCTATAAGACAAACTAAAGACATTCGTCATCCATGCCACGCCTAGCAACCAGCCAGGAGTCCCTTTGATCAAGGAGACGCTTTATCCATGTTATGTCCTATACAGCTTACAACGCCCAGCCCGATTCACGTCGAACAATATAGCCAGCAGTTCTCTATGAGCTTCTGAGACAATTAAAGACACCCGTCATTCATGCCACACCTAGCAACCAGCATCCAGACGCCTACGGTCAAGCAGAAGCTTTCTCCATTAGTTCGAACTTCTGATAACATACCTCATAAGAAGGGCGGACACTGATTGGAATCCTACAGAACAGAAAGAGGAAATGGGTGGCACACATCATTAGACACAATAATTTGTTCAGACTGGTACTATAAAGAGTAAGAATAAGAGGGAAGAGATCAAGAGGAAGGAAACGCATCATGATGTTGGGACTCTGTGAAGAATGGCCCATATGGAGACCGCAAAAGAAGAGCCGTGAGAAGAGAGGTGTGATGGTGTTGAGGACCTGCTCTTGCGCAGAATCACCAGAAAAAAGAATAATAAAAGATGGGCAGACTCGTACTATATGGCATGGGGGAAGAGGTGCATCAATTACAAACCACTATCACGAGAAGCTGGTCACTTCCAACTAAAGAATAACTATCCCCTGGACAGAGAAAGAGTTGGAAGCCGTGGAAGTCCCTCAATAAGCTATACGCACGCATATAGAGTTGGGCCATAGCTGAAAAGAACGTGGAGAAATGGGGATACACAAAATATGACAACACCAACACAATTACCAACTGCAAACTGTACACTTGACCCAAACGATGCCATATAATGTACCTTCTCCGACGTCCATCCCTTGAAGTTGCAGTGGTAATGCATTCAATACCTATGCCTGTGGCAGGATCGGGAAGGCTACGGCTGTGTCCAATTCTGGGAGTGTTCCACATAGATTTTAAAGATCAATTTAAGTCTAACTTAGAATGTAAGTGCAACTAATGATCTTTGTGAAACACCCTCCTGGTCAAACGTTTTGATGATCAGATGGTGGACGCACAAGAAGAATACCATGTCCTGGGGTGTTTCACAAAGATCCTAAGTTGAACTTAACTCTAAGTTGGACTTAAACATTATGGAGAGCCATTTGTAGCCATTTGTAACAAAAATGCAAGTATTTTAGAATTTTCATAAATTTTACATCCAAAACGTGAAATCTCCTTTATAATAGAATATATTAATGATTTGAATCATAATTTTATTCCTTTAAAACAATTTTGCCAAAAGAATATCAAAGAAACTAATGGCTTTCCATAATTTTTAAAGTCCAACTAAAGGGATAGTTGAGTTTTGGTAGAGAGGGCGCTACACAAAATAATTGTTTGTGAGATAATGAAAAACTGAGTGTCAAATTCGAAAGAGCATACAATTTTAATGACAGAATAAACTTTATTAGATCAAAATCGGTTCAGAAATGGCTGAAATATCCATAAACATAGCCATTTGTAATAAATGTGGGGCCCCACAATTATTCAACAATTTTGAACCAGCCGTTAACATTTTTTTAAATGCTTCCTCTTTTCAAAAATTTTCAAAATTGGTTTTTAGATAGTTGTTGATTATCTCTCTATCTAATCATTATTTCAACAAAACATCACATGCACAATATTTTATTTAAAATGGTTGAAACCGATAGAGCGCTATCTTGAGTTTTAACGGCTCTTTTTTAAAAATGATAACAGGCTTTTTACTTAATCATTTGTAATGTTTTATTCATTTCGAGCATAGTGGAGTTATATATATTAGTTTGTAATGTAATGGTGCAGGTTTTGCTTACTAAAATTAAGTTTGACCAAAACTGTACTCTCTTTACCAAAACTCAACTATCCCTTTAAAGTTAAGTTCAACTTAGGATCTTTGTAAAACACCCCCTGGATTGATCCTGACTTCTGTACTGTATTTCTAGTATGATAATAATATAGGCCAGAATCTTTTGTTTGGCTGTATTGTTTCTTGACATAGAGCCATTTCTGGACCGAACAAAAAACACTGACAATACATTATCAAATGTCGTTAATATTTCGTCTCTTAAAGGAATCTAGTATTTGTCCACATCCACAAAATTTACTTCAAACTTTACTGGTCCTCTCATACCTTGTTGTATTCGTATTACCAATATAAGTATGGAACAGTTTTCGTTTTTTTTTTCTCCTTTCGTGAAAAAGATATTTTCTACTGAAGTGTTCGGATTTTTAATTATCCACTGGAAGGTTATAACTGTGTACAACGTCAGTGCAATGAGGTCGCGAATATCGCGTTGCACTTTTGCCCATTAATCGGCCACATAATATCCATTTAACGTGATATTTTCACACAATAGTCAGAGGACATATCAAATCACAAAACTAGACATTTTACCAACCATTCAGCCCTTTCTGCGCATATCAACAAAGTTACTAGATGACTTTAAGTTTTAATAGGTCGATCTATACAGAAATTCAAAATTTGAAGTAAACTTTGACTTTAGGTATTTCATTTATTTCAATTTTTCTTCGATTCATCATTCATTTACAGACTATTCCTTTACACGAATCTCTGGTGATAAATCGTGTCCTTTTATAAATAGGTTTTTATAGGAATACACTTACATTGTAGTATGACTTATGTGTGTATCTAGGGGCTTGATTTGAACTATAGGTGAAACGCCCTCAAAATTTGAAATTAAAAAAGAGCAATGGCGGACAACAAAACGCCTCTCGTTGCGGAGGACAAAGAATCAATTTTCTCTTTTTTCCCCCCCACCCATGATTGATCGGGTTTGGAATCGAACTTTACACTTGGGGAACTGACATGACACAAGTAGCATGGCTCGCCAGTGGCGTAACTATTCTGTTTCCAGTTTACAGTTGTTGGGGGGGGGGGGGGGGGGGAGGGGGTGGGCATGGGGCCTTTCATTTTTAATACTAATTTTACCTTTAAAATTATAGAATTTGGCCGATGTCCTTTGCCCATTGGGGAACAGAACAAATTTTGTGGGAGATTGGGATCGAACTTTACACTTGGAAAGCTGACTTGACACAACTAGCATGGCTAACCAGTGGCATAGCTAGGATGTTTCCATTTGTGTGTGTGTGTGTGTGTGTGTGTGTGTGTGTGTGTGGATGGGGCGGGGGGGGGGGGGGGGGTCGCCAATGTCCTTATTTTGCCAATTTTCTTGTCACAATTAAGCGTGACTTGTTGGGGTGGGGGTCATGTGGGGGCAAAAAGAATGTGTGGGGGTGCCACTTCCAGGCAACCCCTCCATCCCTCCCCTTATCCCTTCCCCGTGGCTACGCCGCTACAGCACCAAGTACTGGATAGAGTGACGCACAATGCCCGCTCATTACAATTATGTATTTGTATAAAGTATAATTTGTGGAAAAAAAAGTCACAGTAATCCGAGCGGGAATTAATTCAATCAATGCCCATCAAAAATTGTTCACGCCGCGGAAAAAGACGGATTTCACACTTGGCGCCCGAAACTAAAGCGATCTTTTTTCCCCCCTTTTTATCGTGAAGCGAAAATTGAACGTTTCTTTGAAGCCATTGTCGAAGCTAGACTATTATTATAATACCTCTGATGATATCCAAAGCCAATTTAAGGTATACTATGTTATACCATCGTTTGTGCTGGAGTTATAAATCATACAAGCATCCCACTGGTTGTGTTAAAGGCACACAAGCGTGGGTATGTAGATGGCGCTATTTTACCACACGAGGCCGCCGCCATGACAGTTCACGAAGATCAACACGATGTTTCGGACCCTTTCGCGATCTGCGTGGATGTGCGCGAGCGCCGGCCGCGCCGTGCGTGACTACGCTGTGTGCAATCAACGCACGAACAGTGGTTATACGAACGTGTGCACGTAAAATAATACAGAAATAGTACTTCCAATTTTCAATCGTTTACTGCTATACAGCGATTTCGTTATATTTAGATAACAATAATTTATCATTTCTGTAATAGGATTTATAGTTCCATAATTATGATTTATATTTCTGTAAATTTTGTTATAGAAGGCCAAGGACAATCAAACGATATAATTATACCTTGACAGTTCAGTGCCTCATACTTATTTTCCCCCATTCAAGCTACTAGCGAGGCCCTTATCCGACCCCAAATAAATGTTTCTCTATAAAGACGACCCTATATAAGCCTACATTTCATGCGGTAAATTGAAAACTTCACGTCTCAACATTGTTGCCATTCGCCGTAAGGCCTGTATTATATGTACAGTTTATTGTTTGTACAAGTGTTGATACCATCGCACTGCTACTAGTTTGGCCATAAAGCCTGGCGTAGGTTTGGTAAGGAAGTGGACCAACACATTCCTCGCGCCGTGTAAAAAAAAAAACCCAGTGGTTTGTATACGGCAATTTAGGATACAGCTTCCCCCAAGCACTGGCCGGGAGTTCGTGAGAAGAAGTGGCACGAATGTTGTGTATATGAACTGTACTTGGGTTTGATGCGGACGTAACGTGGGGCAATACGTTACACTATATGTTTGATCCCTTCATTTTGCCATAATGAACGAATTACTGAATCCATTCCCTAACTCTCACAAAATAATGAAAAATTTGTAGTGGAATATATATATTTAGTGGGTTAATCAGCTAACCTACGACAACTGTAAACACGAAGATAAAGTGAACGTTCCATCCTCTCAAGAGAAGTGTATAGTGAATCTAATTTCAATCATTATCATACATTTAGTTATTATAGTACTATTTTCATCCAAAACCTCTACATTATAATTATACTATCGTCCTCATCATCACTGCAACTATCACGGTACCACCACTATGATATTATAATTATCATCAACATCATCCAGTGGCGTACCCAGAATTTTTTCAAGGGGGGGGGGGGGGGCGGGGTTACTTATTCAGCCAAATTTCTGTAAGTGGGGGGGGGGGGGGATTTTCGAAGACGAGACCAAGTACCTTCAAAATTTTCGAGGCCGAGACCAAGACCGTTGGTTAAGAATCATGTAACGGGAGGTTTGTGGTTGGGGGGGTGGCGGGGGGGTTGTCCGTTGAAAAGTACCTTCAAAATGGACCATGGACCGGTAAAAAATGTTCGAGGCTGAGAACAAAACCATTGGTTGAGAATCCTGTAAGTTGGAGTTGAGGTGATGGGAGGGGGAGGGGGGAGGGGGGGATGGGGGGAGGGTGGGGGTGGGTGTCCGTAGAAAATGTTTGAAGCCGAGGCCCAGTACATTTACAGTTTTCGAGGCTGAGACCAGGACCGGTCAAAAATTGTTGAGGGGCTGAGACCAAGACCATTGGTTGAGAATCCTCAGCAGCGGGGGGGGGGGGGGGGGGGGGGGTGGGGGTGGGGTGCCCATAAAAAGACCAGGAATTTTAAACATTATCAATGCCATCAGTAATGATGGTCGAGACCGCTAAAATGTGAAAAGTTGAAAGGGGGTTTAAATCCCCCAAAACAGTCACTTTTTGGTCAAAAGGGGGGTTTGAACCCCCTCTCCACAGGGTACGCTTATGACAGCACATCTACCCTACCACAATGAGTATTACATTCATCATCATCATCATGATCATATTAATCCAGTTATCTTCATCATCATTATAATCACCTTCACCACCCTGACATGCAGCCACCATCATCATTTTTGTTATCCTCAATCACAATCATCATCAATAATATTAATCATAATCTTCATCAATATAATCAATCATCATCATCATAATCATATTCATCATAATCTTAATCATCATAATCATCCTCATCACCATTACCACCATCATTATTATTATCATCATCCTTTGTATTACCCTCATCACAATCAAATCATTAATGTGTGGTCATCCTCGTCGTCATCATCATCATTAATCATTATCATCAATATCAAATGTTCCAGGCAAAAAGATGGTTTATGACCTTGTATAGTTAGGCGTGTGTGGAGTAATTTTGGATGAAGATAATAAAGCGTGTTCACTAGACAAACAACATTTAACACCATTTGTATTTTATTGTTTACAAGAAAGCTAGGTTGCAGAGACAATAAAACACAAGAGAAATAGAATTCCCTTTTTGTTATTTTATTTAGAAAAAAATACAACAAAGCTAGATGTAGTTGATATTGCATGTAGAATACATTTATAAGTGAATCTGAGCATGAAAATAATCGTTAATTTGCCAATAATAAAGAAGAGATGACATTATAAATAAATGCAATCAATAAAAGCTTTTTTTTTACAAGGCAGCGAAAGTTTGAATTTGCGAGAGATCATGATGATGAAACAAAAGACGACAAAGGGGCACACGCGATGACGATGCTGTGGAGACTTGTATGTGGCACCCCCTTGCATTTTATGTCCTTCGGCTTCAGCAAGGAATTTAATCCACATAGCTGCTTTCTACGCAGGAGTAAAAATGGGTACTCGGTCGGGTGTTCAATTAGCCTACATCATAGGGCAGCTATGGCTCCCCTGGGAGTTGAGATGGTGCACAAGATAATTGTGCGGGTTTGAACTGTACCTGATGACTGATGACCAAGGATAATGATGCGCCTCTGACTATGGCACCTAGATACACGGTGCTCTATAAACGCTATATATCATTATTATTTACACGACTTTGTTGACGTTGCTGAAGAGCCGAGAAGTTTCACGGTGTCGACGCTTACGCTTGTGGTGATGGCGGTGATTCTCACGCTCGAGTAGAAAGAAGAACTGCAGGTGCGGCGCTTGATGAAGAGGTAGTGAGTCGCTTGCTGTCGGAGGCCGAGAAGAAAAGACGATGGCGATGACGAGCATTAGACATCGTGACAAGCCAGTTGACAATAAGAGACAGTGGATCACTCAAGTGTTGTCTGCCAGTTGGATACTCTACTGAACTGCAGTGGATTGAGCTTGTAGGAATGAAGAGGGTTGATGTGCGCTGAAACTGCCAGTATAGTGGACAATCATGTAACCGCGTTGGCATCCAACAGGCGACTTCAAGGCCGATGGAGGCGGCTCAGGGAAGGTTGAAGAGTGCCACACAGAGGTCTAGTGGCACAGAGAATCTCAGACTGGAGAGATGAAAGTGGAGCGTGTGACTCAACAGAAGATGGTTATTGCGAGTACGAGAAGCTACAGCCTTCTCGTCCTCTGCTCTGGAAAGCTTTCTCTGTTCGTGATGGCTCTATTTCTCTGTGGTGCTGTGGGGATTCACTTGACTCTTGCTGTACGGCCTGTTGAAGATAAAGAAAATATTTTAAAAATCATGAACAAAAGCTAATCATGAAATTTGACAAAATTTAAACAACAACAAAATCCAACTCAAATAAAAATGCCTCGAATTGGCCAATTTAAAAATTCAGATCCATTTAAACACAGCATTACTCGAATCCGCAATGAGGTTTTGAATACATTCAGTATAATATGCAGGAGTGATTGCAGTGTGTATCCCTTAACGGTAACCAGAGTAATAATATTTAGTATAAAGCACCTGTATTATTTAGAAGTTTTACATGCATCTTTATTTTTCATTTCAGCCATTTGAAGAATACATGCCAAGTCATGCACACACTTTGGTAGATAATGACAAGTAGAATATAACTCATGTTCATTTTAGCAAGCCTCCACTGTCCCTAACTTTTTTCTCTACTGGCCCGTTCGGGCAAGTAACTTAAATATACATGTATAAATGTTTAAATTGTACTTGCTAAAACAATACATTTACTTCTAAATAAGATTTTTGTGCCCGAGTCTTTAGTCTTTAGTCTTTAGTCTAGACAGGGACCAGGGTTTTAGTTTTAGACACACGAATGTTCTCTTTTTGGGCACGTATGCAGCTCAGTTAGCCCCTTGGCCTTGACTCGCAGGGGTGCTTTTAAGGATAGTTCACTTGTCAATTTGTCAATTGTCAATTTTCAACATAACACACTACTATCCATGACCGTCCATCCATGGTAATTATGGTCAACCCAATTCAATATATAGACTTGTTAATTTTTTGCCAGCCAATCGTGTGTCCACTAATCAACTACAATTACAAACTCATTGAGCTCAGTAAATAGGTTTACCTGATTTCAGCGTGGAATAATGAAGACATACAGCAGAAGAATTCGCAAGAGAGCTGGAAATTTGTTCCAATTCGCAGGGTAACGATAAACGACGTACGTTGGCCGGAGAGTTACGGCTAACTGTCGGGTGTATGTCGCCGTGTTGCGTGTTGGTGAACTGCCAACTGGTAGTGGTAGTGGCCGTGGTAGTAATCATGATAATTCTCGTGCACAGCAGGCAAGTATATTGGTATTCCTGCTTCTCAAATATATCTCTGGAATGGTCCATAAACTTCTGTATAGCTCCTGAATCATCATCGTTTTACGTCAAGTCGTAATCATTCAGACTCAGTCAGTCATTTCATCTACTTCTCCGCTTCAAACAGTCCAACCGAGAAACAGCTACACGCCCGGCCGGCGGCCGGCCGTGCGCAGAGTACATGCAGTGCAGTGGCAGTGCGTATACGTACACGGGAAGTATTGTAACGGTATTTAGCTCCATGCAGTAACTGTATGCAGTATAGCCGGTACCGTACCCAGTTCTAGCTAGCAGACGACACTAAACTATTCGAGCCAGATACGAGCACTTTATGCAATAAGATGTCTCCTTGGCTTACACGTTAGTTTAGTTTTCAGATAGTGAGACACAAAAATAATCACATAAAAATAGATTGTATTACAACCATTTTTTGTTATATGCAATAGTGTTTGATTGTTAGATTTGTTGACATAATCAAATATCTTGAAATAACTCATGAAAAAAGCCTGCTCCTTCGGGGTTCTTCGGATGCAGTTCGTGAGGCTCGGAAGTGGGGGCAGTTTGCGAGCAACTTAAATAACGGTGCAAGTAGGGCTTCCGCTTTGTGCGTTCCGGCGCTCGCTAGCGTTGTTTTTGTTGTTTACTGTTATCGGTCAATACTACATTATTTTTGCCACGAGATGGCGTTAACACCCTATCCCACCAGTCCCATTTCCCTTTAAAAGAAGCGGCTGAAGCCATATATATCGAGGATCTTCTAATATCAATCTAATTGGTATACATTGTTGGAGATGATGACGTGGCTTAGTTATTATAATCATTTTGATAAAATGGAACGAAAAATAGGCCCATTCTTGAGTTGGTAATCTATTTGGATTATGAACTTGATCTTGACTTCGTATTATGATTAACGTCAACGTGTCAAGGTTTGATCTATTTCATCGCATCGCATGCATACGATATGGAAAAAAAGTACTTTGATGATAATTCAACTTTATCTGAATACGAATTCACCCTCTGAACGAATGGTGTATACCATAAAATGAAATTTTCAGCAAATTCCCGTTTCGTACAGGCTCATCACCTTAAGCTTATTTTGTTTTCAATATCGCACTCATTTAATGATAGTTTGATTAAAATAGCTTAAACTAAACGAGTTTTTAAGAAGAATTTGCATCTGATAAAGTGTTTGCTAAATAAGATCCAAAGCGTATAGGCACTCCTCTTTGTAGTGACTCTGAAATTGTACTTTAGTATTTTTAGTACTTTTAGTACTTTTAGTATATGTTGGCTGTGCCGTCCCGTTAACCCGCTGAGTACCACGGCCGACAATTCACAATTCTACTTATGCATGCACACACAAAAACAAAGGTTAAAAACTTCAGGTCAGTTTTCATGGGTGCTTTTGAATCTATATAGATCTGCTTTTTTAAAATATGATATGTATAACCAAACATGCGGGGAATAGTATATATAAAGCATTTTATCTATTTGATTTATAAATGCATTTACAAGGCGCATTCTCCGTGTAATCGACTTTTAAATTACCATTGTTACCCTTGACTAAGCTGAGCTGCCCTGATAATACGTATCAAGCAGGTTCAAAGACTCAATTCCTGCCAGGTACCCATTTACTTAAGAGCCTTTTCACATTGACGGTGTGAACACTAATTGGAATCACGAATCGCGGAACTCAAATCATGGTCCAGAGGTGTTTTCAAATCATGATTCACTCAAATCACAGTGCGAATCGGTAGTGTGAACGGCTTGACCTCCGAAACATGATTTGGGAGGCGGAGCTTACGTGACCTTACATGCACTTCCACCAATAAACGGGGCGCTCTTCGCTTCGAATGCAGTCATGCAGTGTAGTACTAGCTAGTGTTCTCCTTGTTTGATTGACAGGTACGTCTCCAGAAACTGTGATTGTAATCACAGTTTTTTTTTCGTAGTGTGAAAGCAAGGCAACAGAATCACCGTGATTGTAAACATAACTCCAATCATGATTGCAATTACCAGTGTGAAAACGCTCTTATACACATGGGTTGAGTGCAGCAGTGTAAATTTGATGTATTGCTGGAGGATATCAATCATCATCTATGTAAACAGAAGTAATGTGCAAATAACAATAAAATAACCACGAATATTTTCCGCCTTGCCACGAACTTGATTTTACAGCTCTATTTGAAGAATTAAAAAGCGCTAAGTCCCTTTTCTATGAATATCGAGTATACGATATCAATGCAATAGGAACCAACCTAGCTATATTTCAAGACAAATTACGCAATCAGAAATGAAATATGGAAATTTCATATTCATGTTTCCATTGGCAGGTGCAACAAATGGACAATTAACATGATTTAACACACATTTCTCTAAATTTGATGAAGTGCCGGATTTAGCGCCTTTTCGAATAAGACCCTTCACTTTGATTAAAGAGCAAATTTTGTTCATGTTAAGATGGCTTTGGGTGAATTAAATTGAAACACTTCGGAATTTAAAAATGAAATGAAATTTGTTTTAATATTATGAATAAAATATCAAATTCATATATATATATACAAGTCACAAGCCACTCGTTGTAAGGAGAATATTATACGATATTGTCTTTGGAACTATTTTAAGGAAAATTTATTCCCAAACCATGAAATTGCAACTCCGTGAAGGGTTTGAATACTTTTCACCAATCTTCAGACCTGCATAAAGATGTTAATTGGTGAAATAATTAAATTTTTGTAGCAGTGGCCAAGCGCCAATACGCGACGCAGTGCATGCGCGCGTATAATGATCCCGTATACAGTAATCGCTTGCGCTCTGAGTCGTTTCAATTAGCGTATCTTCGCATAAATAAAATAATGTCACTCACAATGCGTACAAACATTATGCGTGATTGTATTTTTCCCGTGATCGGGATTTAGAGTGTAATATGGATTTATACGCCACAGAGATTGGAGACATTTGTTTGATTGGTTGGTATAGGCTCATAAAGAGAAAACGTATACCCGACGAAAGAGACTCAACTATTTCAAATCAGTGTCCAAGACCCGTGATATATGTGGTCTTGTGGGTTTACCGCCATTCTAGTAATCAGGAGGTTTGGGGTTCTATATATCCCCAGCGGAGTTCGCGTTTGATATTTTTTTCTTCACAAGGACTAAGCATCATCGTTGGTGAAGGGTATAAACTGCTATGTTTTATATCATCGACGACAGAAATTCAACAATGTCAATAATGATCTTACACTGATTATCGCAAAATTGGTGCCAAACATCGATCTGTATAAAACATCTAAAGAAGTCTAAAGACAAGTCATCAAAACTGCCACATGTCACATGTCACCTGATTTATTTATTTTAATTTAATTTATTTTATTTTATTTATTTATTTATTTATTTATTTATTTATTTATTTATTTAGTATTTATTTATTTATTTATTTTTTTATTTATTTTTTTATTTATTTTTATTTATTTTATTTTTTTTTGGGGGGGGGGGGGGATGTTTGCCCAAATAACAACGTATACCGTCTCCAACAAATTTGAGCTGATTCTCCAGAACATACTAGGGTGATTTCGGCCAAAATATGCTTGTTTTGACCCCACATATGTTGGTTTAGCCCAAATATAATTATGATTACTAGATATTTTGCCCGTATAAGTTGGTTTTGCCAGAATAGGTGGTTTTGTCCGAAAATCGGGTGAATTTACCCGGAAAATTGATTACAAAAAGTCTTGTGGGAGAGGGGGGGGGGGGGGAAGGGGGGGGGGGGAAGGGGGGGGGGGGGGTTACAGCCCCCTATAGCCCCCCTAACGCTAAGTTCTCTTTTGAAATTAGTTTTTATTTTATCATTAAATACATTTTCTTATCAAAGATGCCCCTTCATTGACACCGAATTAAGATAAGACATGATTACGAGGGATGCTTATCGGTTAAACAATAATAATAATATAGATGATAATAATGGTATATATGTAACTTCTTGCATGCCGTTTCGTTGTCCAATCATGATGATATATTACAGCGCAAGCGTCTTATCATTCATTCTGTTCTTTTTTTCTCGAATTACTCATCCAATAAATCAATTATTCATTTACTCATCCATCCATCAATCCATCCATCCATCATCATTCGTTCGTTCACTCAATTAAGCTATCAATTACGCCTCTGACCCCATTTCGCTGATCCACTATTTGTCCAAGTCCAAGGGCAGTCGCGTGCTCATACCACTAAGGTATCAAGGTTAACCTCGCTTCAAGGCTAGTAGATTATCTCCTGAGGCTGCAAAAATCTAAGAATTTCGAGACCGAGCTGGGAATAAAATTTGGATATTGTGTCGAGGACTCTGCCTAGCTGCTATAAATATTTCGAAGAGAAAATAACATAACATGACATGGCGTGGATGTATACTCAGAGCTCTGCTCTTCGCACTATAATCGACCCGCTTTCGAAACCTAGGTTGCGTACGTCTCTCGGATGGCGACGATAAAGGGTGGTATACATACGTGACTCGTGTATTCAACCACTGTACTCGTCGGTGAAAATATCATTTTACATTACTGGTTGTCTCCTATACCCGCACCTTTAAACCGAAGGAAATGAAAACGATTTATAGAGATAATTGTCTCAAGATCCGGGGTGATTTGTTGATTCTAGTAATACGGGTAGTATACTAGTCTCTGCAGCGCCTGCATACGTACCCTGTTATTGTGTGAGAGGAAGCTCTGTAAAGCAATGCGTATAATATACGTGAGTATTTTGGTTCTTTCTTAAAGATGAATTCCAGTTTTGGGAAAGAAGCCGAATACATCTATATTGATCATTATTGTTGAATAAGTATTGAAATAGGGCTTGTGTGTTAAAATCGGAACCTAAGCATCGTTAAATACAGAAATATCGGAAGAAATCCAATATCCGCCTGTGAAATTTATAAATCCACCGCCAGTTCGGACCTGTCTACGCCGCTAGCGCTGGGGGAGATATCGACAAGCTGGGGACAAGCCCGTAAAAACGAACACCTCGTGTACTCGCACGTGGTCATTGTACGTAGCGTATGGGCGATTCCGGAGTTGGCGATCTCTATCTGCAGCAGATCAAGTTATAATTTTGCAAATATATCAATTAGTAGGCGGTTTCTTGGCCAAATTTGGATAATCCTATATAAGTACAATTATATTCTTTCACATTATTGGTAATAAGAGCTTCCATTTCATTTTTTTGAGAGGGGGGCGTTTCCAAAACTGGCCTTTACCTTTAAAATGTAGTTGTGCGGTATTCGTTTGGTTTTTAATTCATGTATGAATAAACTTAGTAAATACATAATGAACAAGAATTTCTACCCTCCAAGTGCTGGCATTCTTGTGAGATTCTGGTTAAACAAATTATTTGTCTTTGTCGCGAGAATGGCGACGCTCAGGCGTTGCCATTGAATCACACATGATACGGCCACGGCTGGTCGACGCATTAAAACATGCAGTGAGCCGGCGGAATCGACCGGTCTAGTCCGGCTAGGTAAGGGCTGACAGCAGTGTTCCCCTCGCTCATTCGTAGGAATGTTACTTTTATGTTCGACTATGGCTAATTTTGAGACCGAATTATGCAACTACATGTATAACTCTTTCATTTGGTATTTCTACAATATTTCTTCATATGCAAATTTACAAACCTCGATCAGTACTCTCTCTATACAATGACCATAACATATAAATATTGTCATTAGTACTCATATGCTATGTGAGGTAAATTGTGTAAGGCATTGATCCCGAGTAGTATGAGTCTCGATATAACTACCCTACGTAGGAGGAAAAAAATATGTATTTATAGCGTTGAATGTAGGCTAGCTATGCGGGTCCCTGGTAATATGGGTAAAGGCAAGGTGTACGATATTATTATGAAGACCCTGGGATTTTACGATACAATGCGATACAATAGGAATCGATCTATTCTTGTGGCGCCGATTGTTTGGCCAACGACGGTCCCTATATCACCCACGCCACGCTGATCGGATAACCATGGACTTGGAACTTAAAGTGATATATCAGTTTTGGTTTAGAGGGCGATTCGAGAAATAATTGTTTGTGAGGTAATACAAAACTAAATGTAAAATTTGAAAGAGCAGATCATTTAAAAGATCAACTTTGTTTAATCAAGATCGGTCTAAAAACAGCTGAATTATCCATAAATATGCCTACATCCGATCGCAATAATGTCGGGGACAAACTTTTATTAAATAATTACAAATAATATATTTAACAACCCTACACATTTCTGAAAATATACGAAAATGACTTTAAGATTGTTTTTGATGATCTCTCTTTTGAATAATTATTGTTTTACCAAACAGCACATTCACATATTTTGATTAAAAACATGGTTGAAACTTGAGGTGTCTGGAGAGCGGTTAGACTACATTCCATTATTTAGGAATGATTATAAATAAATCGACATGCGACCAAAATAAAGAGAACATAAGCGTAATAAAGATCCTGAAAAAAACACAGAAGTTGGACCTTGCGCAAGCACGACTACCAATTATGGGGACCCGAGTTCGAAACCAATCCATGTCCCGGTGTAGTCACGGATTTGATCCGGTGTGGTCACGGATTTTATCCGGTGTGGTCACGGATTTTATCCGGTGTGGTCACGGATTTTATCCGGTGTGGTCACGGATTTTATCCGGTGTGGTCACGGATTTGATCCGGTGTGGTCACAGATTTGATCCGGTGTGGTCACGGATTTGATCCGGTGTGGTCACAGATTTAATCCGGTGTGGTCACGGATTTGATCCGGTGTGGTCACGGATTTGATCCGGTGTGGTCACAGATTTGATCCGGTGTGGTCACGGATTTGATCCGGTGTGGTCACGGATTTGATCCGGTGTGGTCACAGATTTGATCCGGCGTGGTCACAGATTTGATCCGGCGTGGTCACAGATTTGATCCAGTATGACAGGGAGAAGTGTCCATGTGTACAGGGAAAATTTAATCAAGGGATATCTGTCCAAATCACTCCGTAAAATGTGTGTTTTGTGTGCGTGTCACGTGTAAAAGCAACTAAATTTATCAATTTAGGCTAGACTAAACAATACAGAAATTCCCAGTAACCATAACACAAGTGGAATTTAACAATCACATTGATGGTTGTCATGCACCACTTCTGACTGTTTCTTGTCATTAGACATCCAGCCAATGGGGTGCTTGATATTCCAATGACATGGTTTAACATGTCTCCAGTATTATTCTGTCCTTTTAGTAGGAGGACATAATATTACTGGTGACTTGTTGAACAATTTAATTGGAATGAATACGGTAGTCTGAAGAGAAACAATAGGGTTGATTTCTAAAGCTACTTGACAACAATCAATGTGCTAGTCAAATTCCACTGGGGTGGAATGGTTTTTACTGGTTAGTAATTTATGTCCATTTAGTCCAGCCTACAATTTAGTAGAATATCAACCATATGATTTGTACTCAGAATTTCGATTTGTATCGATTTTATCAACGATGTGTTTTGTAGAATACAATTTTACACAACATATCATGTTTTAGAAATGGAAAAGTGTGACTATGAAGACAACTGAACAAATTTGAAAATCCAGGTACAACAAATGGGGAGTATAGTCCACAAACTTATCAGAGTGCGTTGCTAATTTGAGTTCCCCATAAAAATAAACTGACATCTTCAAAGAGCCATACTTTTCTACAAATATAATCGTCTTCAAATATATTAAATAATTATTCACGACCATGCACCATCACGATCATAAAATAAGTATTAAAGTTTATATCCATGGCATGCATTGATAGCCCTAACTATTCATTTTATAAATCCAATATAGACTGCCTTGAAAAAATAATAAATATGCCCAATTTAAAGGGATCTATATAGTAACATTGTCCAAATCCTCAAAACTTAATATACTTGGAACTCTAGTGGTTCCCTCATATATTGTATTTGTTTTAACAATAGAAGCATGGGACAGGTTTTTGTTTTTCGAATTTCCCTTTCATTAAAAAGATATTAAATATTGAAGTGTTCGGATTTGTAACTATCCACTGGATAGTCATAACCGTGTACAAAGTCAGCACAATTAGTTAGTGGATCACTTTGCATTTTCGCTCATTACTCGGCCATATAAAATCCATTTAACGTGAAATTGTCACACATTACTCAGCGGACATATCAAATCACAACAATGCAACTTGTATCAACCATTCACCTTTCTTTGCACATGTCAATAAAGTTACTAGATCCCTTTAAAAACAGCTCTCGCATGCATGTGCATGGGCCAACTTTCAAGTTCACAATCCCGCATTTACGTTTCTCCAAAAGGCCAACCGACATTTTCCACGTACGTATATTTCACTCAAACTTCTACATTTTGCGTCACTTCAACAATAACAAAAAGACGCCTCTAATACAAAAAAAAAAGAAAATGGAGGTAGCGAGAGATGGAGGGAGGGGGCGAGACTCGAGAGAGAAAAAACAACAACATTAGCTCAAAGAAGGAGAAGAAAAAAAATGGCGATTGTACCAGCTCCCATAGCGATGCCGATAGGTCAATAACTTTTACACACGGACTGTTCCCAGGGGGGTGTCGGCTTAAGCTCGTGACGAGTGCTTAGAAGAAAAGAAACAAACTTTAAGTGAAGGAGAGGGAGGAGAAAAATAATACTGGGGGGAAAAAAATCCTGTATAAAAACCTATCAATCAAACTATCAATTCGATCATAACGCAACTGAACTCCGAGACTCTTCGGTATTGTCTTGCTTTACGCATGCAGGTTACGTAGACACTTTGCATTAGGTAGGCCCATTCTTGGCACGTTCTTGGCAAACTTAAAAGTGATCCATTAACGTTATATTTGTTCCAAAAGTAATATTGCGGAATATTAAATAGAATAATGTTTACCTCTCGAAAACTGAAACAATCAATGTCTGATTGTAATCCCGATCGTTCGCGTAAAGTATCCAAATTCGGATACTAATTACTATGGATGGCTGAGTATCTGAATCCATACACGGTCGAGAGCGTCTATAGACGCTTTCAAATTCAATCTTAAATATCTCCATTATTAGGGAGAACACTTGAAAAATCAAGACCAAGTTCATGTTTATCTTTAATACCATAGACAAAACTAGAAGGCCGACAAAGTCAGCATACCCACGCCTCCCATTAGCCCTGTTCTACCCCTTCGTCGGCCTCAACCCTGTTTTGCTTACCGATGCATCCTAAAAACATAGTGATCAACCGTTGAACAGAACGAGTGTATGAACTGTATGTTTATCTTACGTTGCTGAGAGTTGATGCACAGACGTACGTTGTATCGCATACAGCAGGCTAACCAGCGCGTTTTAGGCACGATTTGGTGAAAATGCCTAGGCCAGGGTGTAGGCCGCTTGCTTGCGGCGCGGCAGCCCCATGGCGAGGCAGTGTACAAAATTATTGACAATGAGACTGCACACTGTTTTACTTTTGTATAATCAATCCATTTTCCCCTATTTTCCTGATTCTAACCAGTCTAGATGTATTCAATATGTAAAAATGAACATCTGTTCATCTTCACATTAGTGTCGGGTCAATAATAATTATTAAATAAATAAATGTATTTTTCGGAAACTTACCAATTTCTTGGCGCTTCAAAGTTCAGATCAGCGTGTTGCAATTCAATTCCGTTCCGTATTAATTAACCCGGAATCGAAAGTACCGTACCATAACATATGGTACCGTGCGCGCGATCGCGATGCACACCTGGACTAAACTTGTTAGTTGCTGCTCGATTGGATTCAGCGAGGTTACCGTACCGCGCCTATAACGTGCAGATATTATTTAGGCACACACGTGCATTAAATACATACTCAAACTTCAAGGTTCCACAGAATTTGCAGGGGTCAACCAATCATCACCAAAATCTAATCGATTCTTCCATGTCACTATCCAAACATTCCCTGAAAATTTGGTGCAAATCCGTTCACCCGTTCTCTAGTTATCTTGTACACAAACAAACAAAAAAACAAAAAAAAAAACAGACAAACAAACAAACAAACATACGGAACCCTTTACATAACCCCCTGCCGATTTCATCGGCGTGGGTAACAACGAGGTACACATGGTACACGAGAAGTGTGAAAGCTCTAAGTAATTTTTGTTGAATCTTAGAAAGATAATTAATCACTTTCATGCTAAAACTTGTACATTATTATAATTGAATAAGTAAAAGTTATCATTCTAATATACTTTAGTGTTAGAAAGAAATGGCAGCGTCTCACCCAGGGGTCCGTCTCCATTCAGAGAGCAGCCGGATCATACGCAAGAGGACGCTATTTTGACACCTAAAACAGAGCCGTATATATGTCTACATGTATACGGTATACGGCTCTTATAAACCAGAACAGTGCCTAAATACGTCTCTGAACTAAAATATCAACCCTTTTCTTCCAAAACTGTAAATGTGATTTTTTTAAATGTTATTAGTATTTTATAAATAAATGAAAAGTATCAATTTCCAACACACTGTGGTATAATTTTTTTATCATACGATGTCGTATTGTTGATGTCAACGCCCGCTACTTTTATTCGAACAACTTTAATTTGTGGATAATATGTCAGCCGTTTTTAAATGGATTTTGATAAAAAGAAATTATCTTTTGGGTTTTTGCAAATTATGTGTTTCAGCAATTGTTATACTTAGTTCGCTTCCACCTCGAACATTTGTATTATTGAAGCACCCTCTTAACCAGGGGGTGTTTCACAAAGATTCAAAATTGAACTTAACTCTAAGTTGGACCTAACTATTATGGACAGTCGTCAGTTTATTTGTAAAATGGTTCATACAGTTAATTTGACAAGGCATACAGTTCGATAAAATCAGTTAATTCTGTCATTATCAAGGATCCTTGATATAATTGGTATACATTTTTGTTGGCAGGTCATTCGAGGCCGATTCAACATGTTGGATCGGCTCCGACTGAGCGAAACTGACTCTAGCCTGACTGAAAACCAGTCAGATCGGGTCGAGTCGGCTCTGTCTGCGCCGGGCTTAAGAGAACTTAGATTACAAAGAGATTGATTTTTCTTGCATCGTTTGAATTCCTTATCGCTGTGAACTTTCACATTTCACCAACTTGATGTTTTATCCGTGTGCTTTATGAAATGTTTTGACTAAACTTGAAGAAGTCTGCAATCTTTAAGGACGCTATCTTTAAAGGGGTAGTACAGTTTTGGTAAGGCAGAACTTAAATAACCAAAACCTGCCACAATAACATTACAAACTAATAGTTATAACTCCACCATGCTCGAAAGGTATAGAAAATTACAAACGACTAAATAAATAGCATTTTATCATTAAAAAAAGAGGCATTAAAACACAAGAGGGCGCTTTATAAAAAAAACATTGGTTTCAACCATTTTTCATACAAAATTAGGCATATGATATTTTCTTGAAATAATGATTAAATAGAGAGATCAACAACTATTTAAAAACCTCTTTTGAAATTTTTTGAAAAAGTACATGCATTTTAATTTTTTTTTTTAAATCATCGAATAAATCTGGGGCCCAGATTGATTCCGATCGGATATATTTATTGATATTTCAGCCGTTTCTGAACCGATTTTGCTCAAATTTATTCTGCCATTAAAATTGTATGCTCTTTCAAATGTTACGCTCAATTTTTCATTATCTCACAACAAAATTATTTCGTGCAGCGCCCTCTATACCAAAACTGAACTACCCCTTTAAGCCTTGTGAGTCAGTCGCAAAGGTGTGTATTGAATCTTTCAATAGTGACTCCCTGGATGGTCTCACTATAAACTAAACATATCTCGATGACATTAAATACCCTAATGCGCACGGTATTATCTCAGTCAAAGTATTTAGGTTATTCTTCAAGCTGAAAATAATGTCATAATATTTATCATGTTATCTCACCATTAACTAAACAATCATCGACAATTACTGTCTTAATGAGCATGATATCTCAGTCAAAGTGTTTAGGTTATTATTTCAAGCCGACAATTATGTCACAATAGTTAGCATGTTTTTCGTCATAGTTGCCGTACGTGATGATTACATTGGTTATTGCAGTAATTGTAGGCCCAAACCCTAGTTTTGGAAATGTTCATATTAAAGGGATAGTACAGTTCTAGTCAAACATGATTTTAGTAAAGAATTATCCGTCGCCAAAAAAATTCGAGGCCGAGGTCGAGACCATTGGTTATGATGGTCGAGACCGATAAAAAGTGGACTCGAGACCCGTTAAAAGTGGTAAAGGGGGATGTTCGAACACCAACCACCCTTTGGCCCCAAAACAGTCATTTTTTTTTCGTTAAAGGGGGGTGTTTTACCCCCTAAACACCCCCCCCCCCCCCTGGGTACGCCTATCCTATCGTTCCGTGTATCATGCGAATGGTTGGATAAAACAGTTCTTATAATATTTAGTTTATACATTGAATGCCCATCTCCTGTCGTAGATGGGGTAGAACCCAATTACATACCGGGCCGATTGATGACCGAGATAGCTGCGCAACTGTTACACAGTAAAAATTCAGCAAAATCTGTTGTGTTCAGCAAAAGATAATAAAAACTTAGTTTATGAGGATTGTCTTATTAGACTCCCAATTCTTATCATTTTGTTTTTAATTTCCTGGGGGTCAGCGACACTGATTAATGTAAATGATAATTGCTATAAATTTAGTTGTTTCTATTTGTCAAATCACGACTTAACATCAACGAATTATGAATCTCAAATTATCAAAGTTGCATTTTGTTCCTTAGATCTCCATTGCACATGATGTCCTCTAAAGAGAGATAATACTTTTTCTTAACAATAATGTGTGCCTCATAAAGTTTATGAGATAGTAGTTTAGTACCTATGTACAGCGATTGTGTCATAAATTGTGATCTTCCATTTATGTTAGCCCGTTATTAATATGCATACACCGTAACCATGGTAACAACACATTGCGAGAAAAATTGCTCAGAAATTCAGAACTATCACCATAACAATGAAGAAATGTATTGAACTAATAAATTGAAGACCTGAGACGTGCAGTATGATATTAGCCTAGCGTGTTTTAGGTTTACTGATTTGAACAAACTATACTGTCTTGCTGGGGACATTTCCTTCATAATTATTTTGACCATTTTGGATCTAGTAACTTTATTGAGATTTGAGAAGAGCAAAAAGTCATGAATGGTTGACCAAATGTGCATTGTTGTGATCTGTATTATGTCCACTGAGTAATGTCTGAACATTTCACGTCAAATGGATGTTATATGGCTGAGTAAGCTGAGTAATGCTAAGCAAAAATGCAAAGTGACATTCGCTAACTCATTGCACTGTTGCTATGCACACTTATAACTTTCCAGTCGATAATCAAAAATCTGATCACTTCATCTTAAAACAAAAAGAAATTTGAAAAACCAAACCTGTCACATGCTTCTATTGGTAAATACGAATACAACACGGTATGAGAGAACCACTAGAGCGAGTTGTGTGGATTTGGACAATGTTACTAGACCATGGAAGTAAGAAACTCCTACTTCCATGGTTGTACAATAGTGTACATATTGTATTGTTTTAAACACGTGAGGGCGTTTTCAATATTGGTCAATAATCAGGTAATCAATATTGACGATGTATTTTGTGTACGTTGATCACATGGGTTTGCAGATTATTATAAGTTTAATAGCCAGACTGGCCAGAGCGTTCTGGATTCGTGAATATGAGGGAAATTCAATAAATCTGAATAGATGTACAGTATGCGGCGGTGGTAGTACGACGTATAATATAATTATATTTAATAAGTGTAATTCCAGCTTCACATGTAATTTTCGAGAATCAGTCAGATACGCCTAGACCCACGCCTGCGTCGCGATGTACACTAGCGAATGGGAAACTGTATGGCCAAGTATGCCCAAGTATGCCCAAAAGTCACACTGCCGTATAGCAGTAGTGACTTCACTAACCCCCGTTTTTTTTTGTAGGACTGTATATGACGTTAAATTAATCACTGTGTGTTTGTTTATTTTCTCACCAAACTTTGCAGATCGTGCTAGATGACAGGTTTAAAATCCTCCATTTGGAGGCGTCACGTTGCCCCTAGCTAAATTGAAATGGGCTACAATTTTATTCGTTGGTCCTGAACTGCACGTCAATCCAGCATCACCGCACACGTAATAATGGCGTTCACCGTGTAGCTAGCGCAAATTGTATTACGTCATCAATCATACGAACCTGTTTTGGTCGGAAGCAAGGCTCATCATCAACTGTTAAAACTGCAAAGTAAAAATGTATAATTTAATTTAATGTGTGTACTTTTTTCATAAAAAATAAATATATTCCATCGTATTTTATTTAATTCTATTCAAAAATCAGTCGTTACAATTTTTAAATCCATATTCTTTAAAAGTTTGAAAAACAACAATTCGCAAGCAAAATACGGTAGTTTCATCTCAAGCGCACTCAGTGGCACACACTTTATTTCCGATTTGACAGGCATACAATAATGTGCGTAAGTAATTTGCAACGTATCAATTCATGGCTGGACGAAGACTACCTAACGAAAGGTCATTTCAGCAACACACTTTTCACGGTACTTCCGTCGCAAGCGTGTGCGATGATCAGCGCTCGACGCGACTGCATGGCAAATGAACGTGAAATATTGGCTGATTCATAGCAAGAAAAGTGGGTAAGTATCAAAAACACATCTTTCAATGATTTAATTTCACCTTATAGATTACAAATGTCATGTCATAAGTGGAATGAATGAACGGGGAGAAACCCTACCTTACGTTTTGATGTAGGTGGGGATGTGGGTACCTGTATAGGTACCCACATGTAATGGGGATGCCTAGACCACTCGCCGACGCTGCTGTCGCCCGGCCCGTCGGCGTAGCGCGTAGAGCCGTGCCGCTTGAACCGCGTTCACTTCACCGGCCCGGCCGTGTAACCGCGGAGCTGAACAAATGAACACTCTTGAACTTCGTCTTTGTTTCTGAAGTATCCGGTTCAATTTCAACAAGCTTAGATGGATCGAGACGTAAACATTGATGGAGATTCTGTTTCTAAGATTGATGCAAATGGCAGACAGGTGGCATGTGAAATCCTCAACAGCATTTGTCATGAGGTGAGTGACTTACTAACTTTGAGTTGTCTTGTCTTGTCTTCTTGTCTTGTTAATACTGCACAAATCGCCTCCAGATGGTGGCTATAAACGTGCAGGCCTTCATGCAATCAAGGCTATGCACTAGATTTCTGCCTTTTCAAGCAGATCCTTAAATGTTGAAGCATCTATCCGCCGTTTTAATGTTTGACGGCAGTGAATTCCAGAGTGGAATGGTCCGGCCGGGGGTACAAGGACAAACGGTAGCAGTTCTTGCTACTTAAGATTGTATCGTAGTTTAAGATGTGGTGTTGGCGGGTGCGAGGCCTCCTTTTTCGAGTTTGAGTTTGAGGCCCATTAGTACTTTGTCTTAATTGTAATTGTAAATTGTCTGTTTAGTTCCTAGCTTTTCTGCAGATGTAGACATATCAGATCACATAAATACATATTTTTCACCCCTTCATTTGGTCGACAAAGTTACTAGAAAATAGTGGAAATGTGAAACGGCTGTTTATTACACCAAGACTTCCAAGTGGCAAAGTGCTAAAGTCAAACATCACCGAATTAAACATCAAATATCCATGACTCTATGACAACATTTACATCTTTCAGATCGAGAATGGCAGTTTTCTGGAAAAGAGGGGTGGCCTTGAGCAGATGCTGAGCCAGACAGAACCAGAGTGGTTTGATCCGCTCTCTTCAGATGCAGATGAGAGGCCAGGTGATGCAGAGGATGCAAGGGATATCAGGGAGGCTGTCTGCAAAACCATCCTCCTGCTCATCACCCACAGCCAGTCTGTCCTCACGTTCAACAGCAAAGAGGAAGCGGAAGGTTACTGGATTCATTTCAACTTGTTTTGTTCTATTATTTATTTGATTGGTTGCTGATGATGATAGTGATGATGATGATGATGGTGATGTTTGTGATGATTGATGAGGATGATGATAATGATGATGATGGTGATGATGATGGTAATGATGATGGGGATGGTGTTGGTGGTGATGATGATGATGATGGGGATGATGATGGTGATGGTGATGATGATGATGATGGTGATGAAGATAATGATGATAAGCCAGGCGGACCCAGAGTGGTTTGATCCAGTCTCTTCAGATGAGAGGCCAGGTGATGCAGAGGATGCAAGGGATATCAGGGAGGCCGTCTGCAAAACCATCTTCCTGCTCATCACCCACAGCCAGTCCGTCCTTACATTCAACAGCGACGAGGAAGCAGAAGGTTACTGGATTAATTTTTAACTTGTTTTGCTCTATTATTTATTTGATTGATTGTTGATGATGATGGTGATGACGATGACAATGATGATGATGATGTTCGTGATGATGATGATGACGATGACAATGAAGAAATGTGATTTTTAAAATTATATGTACACGATTGCACACATGTGTATCAACTAAAATGTGTTCACTTTGTAAAACTACATGCATGCATTAACACTATGATTTATTCTTATTTTTGTTCAACAGTTGTTGACAGTGGCAGCAAGCGGTTCAAACAGCATGCCAAGTTGGCGCACTCTGCCCTTTCCATTATCAGTATTCTCCTCTGCAAACTCCAGGAGGCGGCGAAGACCTCTCCGTCAGAGGACGAGAGTGGTCCACTTTCTACACTGCCCCTGGCAAACAAAACAGGTAAGATTACAAATGATGATGTTGATCATCATCATCATCTACTCATATAATCTTTGGTGACATTCAGTATCTGATCATAATCAGATGACATACAAAGGCAGCTTTACTGTATAGGTAGTGAAAGCTCAGAAGATTGCTTTGAAAGTAGCCCCCAAAATTCGGATCTTACTCTTCTTTTTTTTCCTGTGCAGCTTCAGTTCTCCTGGAGGACGGTGTCACAAAGGATGCAGATGGAGGCAAACTGCTCCAGAAGAAGATGGGGATGTGTTCTTTGGAGGAGGAGGAGAGGAAACAGTCAGGTGAAACCAGGAGGACGGGCATTTACTCGATTGAGCCCCAAAGCGACGACATATTTCAGGGGGGAGTGTTCCCTCCACATCTCTGGCATCACATTGGTTCTGAATCAGGAGGTGATGACAGTGGAAGTGATGTCCTGCTGGAATGTCCGGATGTGTCTTCCAGATCCTTGAGGGCAGTTCTCAAGACTGTATCGGGTACTTGCATCGTGCTCTGTGCAGCCCATGCACAGGATAGCCCCTGGACCAATGCCAAGTGTCGCCAAACCTCCAAGGGTGAGTATTGACAATTTGTATGGGTTATCCGCTACGAGAGATGGGGTTATGCCAATGTGGGAGATACAATGATGACTGCAATCAAATTTTAAAAATGGATCGTAACTTGAAGTGCGATGGAGTGGACTACAGGGATGAGGTCCTGACCCTTGTCAATGAGACGGCCATTACAACAGGCCAGAGATAGAGGGACATTATCTAAATTTAGAGGAGACACAAACAAACAAACATAGCTTGTGACTTGATTTTGATCTTATCAAAGTTATAAATATTCATTTTCATGTAAAACATGTAATCTAAAGAAAAAGGATATCTAAAGAACATTATAACTTTGTTTGTCCTTGGTTGAAAAAAGGGAAATTAATTTAAGATACATTACAAGTACTTGGAGCTGTTTGAAGATTGCCCTTTTTGGTTGTTTTACCTAAGTATTGCTTGAATGAATATCTTTACTTCCTATTTCACTACAGTTCTCCTGAGTCAGCTGACAAAGATGTGCGGCCACGCATCCCTTGCGTCTTTCCTCCAGGGCAGCCAACATGAGAAGCAGCAGGGTGGGACTAAGGCCACAAGAGTGCTGCTCCCCAAGGGTGGCTTCAGTCTTGCTATGGCGGAGCTGAAGCAGAAGTTGACGCGGAAGGACTGGAAGAAACATCCGGCGGCTAAGCACTCGTTTGTATGGCTGCTTGGTCAAATGAAGGTAGGGCTTAGTTAGTCTGGCCTAAAGTGATATTCAAGTATCGACTAACCCCCGACTAAATTTATAACTTTAGTCCGGACTAAAATTTTGTATTCTGGTAGGCCTGTTTATGACTTTAAGCCAGCCGAAAGTTTATAAGTTTGCAGGTTAAACTAATCTGAGGTGTGGACTAAAGTGTGGATTAGTTAGTCCAAGGTTATGAACTTAGTCTAGCCTAAGTTGGTGAATTTAGTAGAATACCGCCCAATGTATTCAAATATTCCTGCTTCTCTTTTTCTTCCTTCCCTTCTTCTTCCTCCCCTGTTTCCTCCTTTTTCAGTGTGAATCTTGTAGGAGAAAAAAAAAGAAAAACAAAGGAAAGGGAACCAGAATAGAATAGCTCAAGTGGTCAACTTGTGTGAGTTTGATTTAGAGGGAACCAACACTAATGAGCAAAACAGGCTTATATAAAGTTTCAGTATCGTTGTTTGATATTAAATAGATGTCCAACACTTTGCGAGGGGTTGCGTTATTCATAAAAAATGCAATTAATCAAACACTTTACGGAACCAACAGGGCCTCATGGTCCCGTATGCGCCAAATGTCCGCAGGTGCGCAAATTCTATACAGGCGTACGTGTGGAGACGATAGAGCCATGGAAGACGCCTACGTCCCAGACGCATTTATGTCCTGTTCCATATATTTGTAAAAAAAGACAAAGTAAGTGCCGAGCTATCGAATCTAGCAGATCCTTCGTCTGGGCTGAAATGACAAGTACATTACTGTTGCATGAAGCTAAATCTTGTAGTTTGTGCATGTGTAATGGTTTACCCTTGTTCATGATTGATTTCAGCATCCCTACCTGGGGGAGCATCTGGACAGCTGCCTGCCTCCCTCTCTTCTCCTTGTGGACGACTACAAGGTATGTTCAATTTTATATTTGAATAAAATTAAAATCCATTAAAGGGATCTAGTGACTTTGTTGACACGTGGAAAGAGTTGGAAATGCTTGATAAAATGTGTATTTTTTGTGATCTGATATGTCCACTAAGGAACGTGTGAAAATTTCACGTTAAATGGATGTTATATGTCCGAGAAATTAGCAAAAATGCAGAGAGATATTCGCTCACTCATTGCACTGAATTTGTACACAGTTATAACTTTCCAGTGGATAGTTAAAAATCTGAACACTTCAATCGTAAATATCTTTTTAACGAAAAGGAAATAAAAAAAAAAAAAACCGGTTCCATGCTTCTGTTGCTAAGACGAATACAGCAAGGTATGATAGGACCCTGACATTCTAAGTAAGTTTTTTTGATTTGGACAATGTTACTAGATCATTTTAATAAGAATGTAAAACACATGTTAAGAAACATGGAATACAGATAAAATGTATGCAATATGAATTATAAAAGAAAAAAGAACAAAAAAGACATACATACATGTATGAAAACAAATTGTAAAAGAAGTTAATCACTGGAAATCCTGAATTAGGAAAACTTTAGATAAAATCTTGTGGCTGTTGAGGCAGTTCCTATTGTAAAGCATTCAATTCTAAGCTTACTTGAATTTGAACAATTATATGTTAAAACCTGCTCTTTTCTTACGATGTATCGTCAGTTTGTATAAGATAAACATATCCTGTAATTGATCAATATAGACGTGCTTTCTGATTCTTCCTGATAATATCAAAAACATCTTGAAAAACAGTTTTCTATATTTTCCACTATTAAATTGAATGAAAAAACATCAATTGAGGTATTTGAATTTCGTTCACTTTTTATGCTTATGATCGTTATTTTATTATTATGTTATTTTGCCATTACTTTGAAATGTTTGAATTGTGCGCCACGAGTGTTCGAACGGACAGATGTGCGCGTGTTATGAATATAGAATTATTATTATTATTATCTTCTTTAGGCAGAAAACAAGATACTTGGAATCCAATGCCTGCATTACATCATCAAACAAGTGGTGAGTAGAGAACATCACTTACTTTTGACTTTATTATTTTCATATATTATTGCTCATTTCAAACACAGCTTTCTTGTAGGTTTTAACCCCTTGACTACGGGAACCGGGTGGGCTGTGTACAAAGTCTATGGGGATTTCAGATTCTAGAAGGGAACGGGTTAAAGTAGTGAACCAATTTAGGAATAAAGGCATATGTTGATTATTTCTACCTCTTCTAATACAGAAATGTTGTTTCACGTTTCACCATTAATTTTTTGCCGATTTGGAGCTAGATCCAGTAAGCATGAATTCTAAACCGCTCCCACCTTCCCAAACAAAATATATGCTTGATTTTCAAAGCGTCTTCTCAACGAGATGAAAGTGTGTAATGAATGCATAATGATTATATGCTGCCTTTTGTTATTTTACTTACTTACTTTATGCTATCATATCATTGCCTGGATGTGTGATGGGTTCTGTTTTAAAATGGCTTGCCAAATCTTCCTGTCTTCTGATATTATTTTGGCTTGGGTTAGAGAATAAATGCATCAGTCCTCTTTTATGCAATCTGTCCACTTTTTGGTTATTCTTCCTTGAGGTCGGTTCCCCTGTATTCTACACTACAGTTTAGGAGTTTGTGAGGATATCTTCGGGGACTCGTTCTATTCACATGTCCAAAATATCTGAATACTTTGGTAGTAACTCTATCGTTTATTGTTGCCCTTTGTTATTATTTGCATGAAAATAACAGCATTTATAGATATGATGCATCGCTTGCTTTAAAAAATGTTTCACATGAATCTTCTTTATTCCCAAATGCAATGGCATAATTATTTGTCGCAATCAGGATCCGACAGAGTTGAGGTGGTACGGTCGAGCAGACGTCATGTATGAGGCGCTCCAGCCCCTGCTACACAACCACATGCCAGATCTGATCGACGCACTGTATCCATGCCTGCTGAGTCTGCTCAGAGTGGTGGAGAGAGATCCAAAGAAAGTTGACAAACCAAGACAGGTATAGGTATTAAGATTATTTTTCAGGGAAAACAATGCTGATATTATTAATTTATCAAATTGTTATGCCTCCATCATCATAAAGTTGTTGGAGACAATATGTTGAAGAGGTAGTCTTTCCGTCCATACGTATGTCCATACCATTACACAACCACAAGCCAAATCTGATTGATGCACTCTATCCGTGTCTGTTGAGTCTCTTGAGAGTTGTGGAGAGAGATCCAAAGACAAGTATTGCATTTCTGGGACAACAAATATTTATCAATTTTAATTCACAAAGGTAGTTTCAACTCAAACTGTGGTTTAAAATGCACATATGGTTCTATGGAGTGCCACACATAATTTTTCTTTCATTTCCAAAATATGAAAAGAGTTTGTACCGATCATTATTTGCATTTGTTTGAACTTGGATGCCCTAGAGCACAGACAAAGTTGATTTTTTTTCTTTCAGGGGGCCTCGGTTAGTTGTTTCAGTAAAAATAATCTTTTTGTAAGGTCGATTAATCTGCGTAAAATATAATAATAATAATTATGTTTGCGGTTTATATAGCGCCTAATGTGATTGATAATCATCTTTAAGCGCTTTACATTATTGTGAAGTAAAATGGTAATATATTGTAATACCATGAGAAACTGGCAGGCTACATAATTGTGATAGTACAAGCCTCTATTGCATCAGTTGTATAGGCCGCTCTAAAAAAGCAGAATTTTGAAAACAAACTTTGTATTCTTTGCATCTGTTTGAACTACCACTATAGTTGGGCAAGTACGACAAGGCACTGCAGGTCATACTGACTAACATGGAGGGTGAGCAGCGCGTTGCAGTGAGGCAGGCAAATGCTAGACATCTCGGGCCGTACATTGAAGCCATGGGAACCACTGTCCTGTGTCACATGAAGGTAGGTCAAAGGTCAGAGGTCAAATAAAAATCATTCAATTGAACATTCTAAGATCTCATCCTGAGATATCTTCAAACATGGAGGGTTAGCAGCGTGTTGCAGCGAGGCAGGCAAATGCTAGACATCTCGGGCCGTACATTGAAGCCATGGGAACCACTGTCCTGTGTCACATGAAGGTAGGTCAAAGGTCAGAGGTCAAATAAAAATCATTCAATTGTACATTCTCCTAAGATCTCATCCTGAGATATCTTCAAACATGGAGGGGGAGCAGCGCGTTGCAGTGAGGCAGGCAAATGCTAGACATCTCGGGCCGTACATTGAAGCCATGGGAACCACTGTCTTGTGGCACATGAAGGTATGTCAAAGGTCAGAGGTCAAATCAAAATTTATTCAATTGAACATTCTAAGATCTCATCCTGAGATATCTTCAAACATGGAGGGTTAGCAGCGTGTTGCAGCGAGGCAGGCGAATGCTAGACATCTCGGGCCGTACATTGAAGCCATGGGAACCACCGTCCTGTGGCACATGAAGGTATGTCAAAGGTCAGAGGTCAAATAAAAATGATTCAATTGAACATTCTAAGATCTCATCCTGAGATATCTTCAAACATGGAGGGTTAGCAGCGTGTTGCAGTGAGGCAGGCAAATGCTAGACATCTCGGGCTGTACATTGAAGCCATGGGAACCACTGTCCTATGGCATATGAAGGTATGTCAAAGGTCAGAGGTCAAATCAAAATTATTCAATTGAACAATCTCCTAAGGTCTCATCCTGAGATACTTTCAAACTTTCCCCAAACATGGAGGCTAAGCCTCGTGTTGCAGTGAGGCTGGCAAATGCTAGACATCTCAGGCCATACATTGAAGCCATGGGATCCGCTGTCCTGTGGCATATGAAGGTAGGTCAAATCAAAACGATTTAATTGAACATTCATCTAAGATCTCATCCAGAGATATCTTCAAATATCCCCAAACATGGAGGGTGAGCAGCGCGTTGCAGTGGCAGGCAAATGCTAGACATCTCGGGCTGTACATTGAAGCCATGGGAACCACTGTCATGTGGCGTATGAAGTTAGGTCAAAGGTCAGAGGTCAAATCAAAATTATTCAATTGAATATTAGATTCTAAGATCCCATCCTGAGATATCTTCAAAACATCACTAAACATGTAGGCTGAGCCTCGTGTTGCAGTGAGGCAGGCAAATGCTAGACATTTCGGGCCGTACATTGAAGCCATGGGAACCACTGTCATGTGTCATATATGAAGGTATATAGGTCAATACTTTGATAGCAGTAATTTTTTTAATTTTCAGAGGCAAGTTCTGGTTGAATTTTTTGCAATAATTAAGATGTAGAGACAACTATTATTTGTATTATTATTATAATTATTACCATTGGTAGTAGTATTAGTATTATTATAACTATTATTGTTATTATTACTACAATTATAATTATGGTTATTATTATTATTTAGAGACTACTACGAGTGGTGACTAGTTACTTGGAGGAGAGTGATGGCTCAGAAGAAACTGGTAGAATACTCACACTCAGGATCCTGCAGGCAGTAATTCTACAGGCATGGCCAAGGTAATTACAAAGCAACACTCATTAAAGGGATCTAGTAACTTTGTTGACAAGTGCAAAAAGTGATGAATGGTTGATGCAATGTATATTGTTGTTATCTCATATGTCCACATGGTATTGTGAGAAAATTTCAAGTCAAATGGACATTGCATGGCCAAGTAATGAGCGAAAATGCACAGCTGGAGAAGTTATATTCACGAACTCACTGCACTCACTTTGTACAGGGATGAAAAACTCGCCCGGAGTTTTTCTTATCTGAATACTTTGATCGTTCATATCTTTGTAACGAAAGGGAAATTTGAAAAACCGAAACCTGTCCCATGATTTTATTGTTAAAGTGATACCTGTAAAGTGTCAGATATTGCACAAAATGACATTTGAGACTTCAATCCTATATCAATATCATTGTAAAATACAATTGAAAGATTTGTGAAAGTTTGAAAGAAAACAAACACTGTTTACCTAGTGAAAAAAATGAATATTGAGTTCATATTTTATCACCGAATACTGATGGTCTGCCATACATTTGTCGCAGTAATGAATGATCCGTTTGAGATATTCGCACCCGTGTAATAGTTTACACACGTAGTACAGAATTCATGGAATTTGCACTCGCTCGGCTCAAAGTTCAATCTCCGGAATGTTCTCACGGTGCTGCATGCGGACGTTCTCAGCTAGGACAATTGTACTTTTTATCAAAAGCGTTAATCAACGTGATTGAAATAAAAGATTTAAATGATAATTATCTTCATACTAAAGGGACATTTGAAAAAATCAAACCCTATTTTATTCTTCTTTTACCATAAGCTAAACAACACGGTAGAAGAGAAACGAGGAAGCTCCAAGTAATTTTCGTGGATTTGGACACTTTACAGGTATGACTTTAATACTAACACAACAAGGTATGAGGGGACCGCTAGAATTAAAATTTTATTTTGAGGATTTGGACAATGTTACTAAGTCCCTTTAAAGTTTTCCCACCATCTATTTACTTTTTATCAAGTTCTCTACACATTAAAACAGAATTTCATGCAAATACAACCAACATTAGCCCTTTGTGCAAGGGAGGAGGCATCATTCAAAGTCACTCGCTGTACGGGCTAATCCCATTCATCGCGTACAGCATGGAGGCTGCCATTGAAGTTTATGAAACTCGAATCGCTCTAAAATGTGACGTCAAACCCGAACAACTCTTTTTGTTGGCTCAGGTTTTGCCTTGTGTTTGTGCACAAACCCTGTGAGCTGCGAGAGCTAACAAAAAGAGGCCGAGCTTGTTTGGTCGGGTTCTGCGTAACATTTTAGCGCGAACAATTCAAAATCCGGGTTTCAACAAATATAATGGCAGCCTCCATGCTGTACGCGATGAAGGGGATTAGTCCATAAAGTGAGTGACTTTGAATGATGCCCCTCCTTTGTTCAGAGGGCAAACGTTGGACAAATTTGCATGAAATTATGTTTTAATGTGTAGAGAACATAATCAAAAGTAAATTGAAGGTTAGGTATGGTATGCAAAAATATGACCAAACCATTTTAGGCGACGTTTGGCTATCTCTATGCAGATAGTGCTTGTGATGTTCATCCTCCGTCTGATATCTTCATTCCTTACCCTGTCCATTAGGTGAACTCAAAGGAAAGACCAAAGACACCTCTTTTCAAAGACCTCAAGCTTTGATTTACGTAGAGTCCATGTTTTTATCAATGCTTATTGTTTATCTTGCCAGGATATCCAATCACTGCGCAGAGCTCATGAAGTGCATCATCAGACTTCTAGTTGACATCTCAGGGAGGGAAGACATCTCTCCAGAAGGTATGCATCTATCATCATCATCATCACTACCGCTACCATCATCATTATCACCATCATCATCATCACCATCATCAACACCATCATTATAATCTCCATCATTATCATCAGCAGCATCATCATCATCATCACCATCAACACCAACACCAATACCAATACCAATACCAACTCCACCATCATCATCTCCATCATTATGTGACCAAACAAAATCATACATGACTCGACCAAATAGCTTTATTATATGTGTATGTAAATCATTGGAGCTCGTCTTGATGAGCCTATGGCTTCTATAAACTCCATCACTCAGTTTAAAATGTATATAACTATTTGTATTTCATGCATGTTTTTACCTGAATATAGATTATCATGTGCGGGGATGCTGAGCCTTGGGTCTCCATTTATGATTTTGAACTAGGCTAGATCAAACCCTAATCCTAACCCTAACCTCACATCTGATTTACGAATCCGAACTACCCTAAAATTCAATTTAGTTTACAATTTAAATTGCCTCTTTTGTTTCCATGCATGCAGTGCTTGAAAGCCTCCGAGAGGAGAGCATCCGGTGTCTCGTCCTACTCAAGAGGTCCAGTGGTACGGTTGTGGAGGACTCGATAAACAAGGTCCTCAGTTCAGACCTCAACAATGAACTCCTCGAGCAATGCTTCCGTGAGGTTCTGGGCCGGTGATATAGATGGCTAGAAAGTTTTTGAAAAAGTAATTTGTGTATTAATTTAAAGTGATCCATTAACTTTGTCAATGCAACCAAAAATCACTTTGAGCTTCCAGAACTTTCTTGTACCTTGTTTGGCTTATTGTAACAGAAGAATAAAATAAGTTTTGATTTGTAAAATGTCTCCTAATGGGGCAGTAGGAGATAAAATCTGACATAAATTTTCACCGTTTTCACTAGGTCTTCCTTTTCTATAAAAAACTATCACGCATCATTCAGAAGAATCGCGCAATGATGTAAGGTGATCAACATTATCTGATTGACGTCCAAAACATCACTTTTGGAAAAATCTTCAGAAGTTAATCGATCAATTTAAGCCATGATCTGTTAAAGTGTTTTTGTCAGGCATTGACAACCATTCTTTAGAGACAATAGAATCAATACATTCACACTATGTCCCAAATAATTTCAGATTTTTAATGGAAACTTGATTGGACCTGGCAGTGTTCACAATGAGACATGTGAATACAGGATACTAAGCCAGGTGGCTTCTGATTTTTGAGGTACCAAAATCTGTTATATTTACTCTCTAAAATGGGAGCGTGAATGTGTTGTAGAGTAAAACGATTATATTTAGTAATTGTAAAAGGCTGTTCTCATCATGGACTCGGTTTAAAGCTTGCACGTGCTTGCTCAACATAGCAACAAGTTTGGAGTCGGAGGTAGGGTTTCTAGTCTTGGTCCTTAAATATGACCCTCTTATAATTCCCTCTAACCCTGTGAATTGGTTGTGGTGAAACACTTACCTTCAGGAGCGAAGGTGGATTTCTAAATGGATGACCTCATCATGGATTAAATGTAAAGCTTGCTTGTGCTTTCCTAACAGCAACAAGGTAGCAAGTTGCGTGTACAAGGTACATTACAAGTGATTAACCAATGATGCTATATAGGATGAGTTTATCAATAATTTGTATCAAGAAACAACCTAAACAGAAATCTTCAGTCTTACACATAAGGTTTTTTGATTGATGACTAAAGTAGAATACATTTTTCAATTTGAAATGTATATTTCTTCTGTTTACCTCTATACATGCTAATGAAATGTGACTGGCTATGGCAAAACCATACACTTGTTGGTAAAAAATAAAAGAAAATACAGATTTTCATACCATTAGAAAGGCCTTATCTTAAGCTTTCATACTTTGTTCTAACAGATTGGTCAATAATTGGCGAAGGTATGATTGTTTCAATTTTACAGTCAAAAGTCTCTCACACACATTATGTGAACTTAAAATGCCAATTTCTTCAAAAGATGACTTACCGATAAGTGCAGGGTTTTTGATATAGCCGGTCACAAATATGAAAATATTGCATTTTCATGCAAATCATGTCACTTTGTTACACAGGTATATTCATACTTATAAGGCAGCATATAGCATATAAGAGCTGTAATTAGTATTCTGAGAGATAATTCAGCTACAATTGTATACATCATATAGAGCAACAAACTACATCATAATTTGAATTAATAATAAGAGTACTGAAAAATAATGGTAGAAACAAATATTTAAAAAGTAGGTACATGTAATATATGTTTTTACTTTTATGCTATATCATTTTTTTATGACGAATTGATCCTCACTTCTAAAATAATGTCAAATGTTGCATGTATATTAGTTACTTTTGAATATCATTCTTAGATTAATCAATTTATAATCAGAAACATGAAGTATTTGTTTGTGTTCTACACACATGGAAATCAGCATCACACATCTCTATACAGGGAAACCCTGTTATAACGAGCTCGCTTATAACGAGGCACCGTTTATAACGAGGAGAATCCTTTGGTCCCGATTGTTCCAATGGCATAATGCTCCACTTATAACGAGCTCGGTTATAGCGAGATTCCGGTTATAACGAGGTAAAATCGATAGTCCCGACTACCTCGTTATAACGGGGTTTCCCTGTATTAGACATGTTTGTATTAAAGACATCTTGTATTTGAATCTCTATGATTCAGTTATGTAATAAATACATGTTTCAAAATGAACAGACATTGACTACATGAAATATAATATTCCCGGTGGCGTCACCTCACATTGGCTATGTATACACATTGATCGTTCACAATTTTCACAATAAACAAAAAGGCTATATTCACATGTGTTTGTGAACATAAACTTTTCGCGAGTGGAAAAAAGGCTAAAAGTTTCACGACAATGCTCGCAAAATTTTAAAAATAGGGTACCTTTTCGTGAAGGACCACAAGATATATTTTGTTTGTCCGTGAAAAGGGATGATTTGGGGGTAAATAAATGGGGGTTATTATTTAGTGCCAATATGATCCCATTTTCATGAAATAAAGGGGGTATAATTTGCTGAAAATGTACTTGAAAATTGAAATGCTGTGAATTTTTCACCTCGAGAACGATCATGTGTTAAACCTCTGAATATGAAGTGAAATCACATAAGTGCATGATGATTGGTAAGATGATGTGATTGATCAATACTATTTATAGTAGAGACTGTTTGAAGGAGATGGCGAGAGATGATTTTAATGTGCAACACATTGATGTGAGGCACAATGACCAACCGTTCAGAGAAATTTGCTTTTTTAGCACAGTCACCAAAGTGCATCCCTCCGATACATATTGTGAAGAAATAAACGAGGGCAAAACAGCCATCACTTTGTATAACCAATGCACATGTTTTCACAAACAAATTACACAAAATTAGGTTGTGGCAGCACTTAACCCGAGACCTGATTGCGGGATGAGCACTCTACCGACTGAGCCACAGAGCTCCCTAATCGGTAGCTCATCACAGTGACCCCTTTAATGCTTGAGTGGGTAATTTAGAGGCAAATCTTCCTCTTTTCATCTTCTTCTTCTTGATAAAACCAAAGTGAAGAAGACCTGCATTTTCTCATGGAATGTAAACAAACAAAGCAATTCACGATTTAAAATACTCAAGTTTGTCTTTAACCCGTTCAGGACTGGTCCCAAAAATACTCTGGCTTGGGTCTATGGAGAATACATGTTGTAACAAAATCAGCCAGTCCTGAACAGGTTAAGTGATTTATGAATATTCCTCTCGTTTACTTGGATTTTGTGACTGCAACAAATCAGGTTAAGATGACGTTGATAGCAAGTGTGTATGGCCTAGTCTATGTCAAATGTTTTTTGTTTAACCTGTTCCCTACTAGATGTTGCAATCCCCATAGAGTTAATACAGGTTCCCATGGGCAGTAGGTTAATTTATTAACGAAGGATGATTTTGAGGATGAATAAATTGCAGCACATCAGGCAGTCCAAAATGTCAAGATCTTTAAAAAGTTAAATTTGTCAAGGCTTATGTAAAGAGCATCCTCCTTTAAAATACAGATCACAGACAATGGACCGCATCAAGGGTCTGACAGGACTGGCTTGATGGAAATCCACTTTGTTATTCTTGGGAGTACAGAACATCAGTTCGCAGGAAAAAAAAAGATTCCCTTGATATGGATGGTCAGTGGTCACTGTTTCAGGGCCAAATACTAATCATCTTGACTTGGATCTTGAATACTCTTGTGTCGCAACGTAGGAAGAGGACCTAAATTGTAAGGAACGCTAGTGTTTAATAGGGGACAACACATTACATATTTGTTCGTAAAAACCACCATGATCATAAAATCGTTGTACCAGGCTTTTCACCCAATAATCAGACCCGAGAATAATGGATAAACTCGGGTATTTTGACAACGCGGCTTTTACGTCATGAGATATTATTATCTCTAATGAGATATTATTAATGGACAATGATTCATGGTGTTACCTCAAAAACCCAATTTGAGATGCTCTCAGTAAAAGTATTGATAGATGCTTTCCAGAGTATTTTAGCCAGCTAAATCAGCCATCGCTGGCAGAAAACGTTTCCTGCATGTATCTCTTGTTGAGCATCTTTGTGACCTCACTGTGAATATTGCGAATACTACAGTTGATGGGAAAGATGTAGGAGTATTTGAGCCAGCTAAATTAATCATCGCTGCCAGAAAACTTTTCATTGGTGTATCTCTTGTTGAGCATCTTTGTGATCTCGGCGCTGAAGTAGTGCCAGTTTTTGCCATGGATCTCCTTACTCACCCTGTCCGGGTGGTAGTGGCTGATGGCACGAATGAGCACCTTCTTCTTGGTTAGGTTCTCCTTAAAGGTGGCACCTGGTTCCTTCGGGGGCCATGTTTCGTAGAGCGTCTTGACAAATTCCTCGGCCGGTTTGTGTTCATCCATGAGTGCCTTCAACTTGTCGACGTCTTCCTTCATCTCTAAAAGCGCCGCGTCCTTCTCTTTGTTCTCTTCGCCATCTTTGTTCAGACGCCTCTGGAAATCCTCCACCACCTTTTTGCTCTCCTCAAACCAAGCTGTAGGAAAACAAAATCCAAGTTTTTTTTTTCTGAATACAGTCAAACATGTGTATAGTGACCACTAAAGGGAAACAAAAACGCTGTAAAGAGGTGACCTCTATAAGAAGGATCAATAACACCATTTTCTGTGCAGAGCATCTTTACTTGCTTAAAGGGACAGGTCCACTTTTACAAAACGTCTGAACAGCTTTCAGTTTACGGATGGGGATCAATGTAACACGCAAAAAAAAAATCAGAGCGAACAGCCCTCTAATTTGGATTCTACGAATGAAAAACGAATGCGTCCCTCCATTTAAACTATATATCGGTCAATAAAGGAGTTCAACTGATTTAGCATAATATTACAACAATATAGTACTAATTCTCGTAATGGTATTGTGAAGCCGACATTTGTTAACGTATGTCACGGAAAAAGATCTCAAAAAGAAAGAATATATAATTACATGTAGTCAGTTTAAGCGATGTTTGGGTATTTTGCTTGGTAAACACTCACACATTAGTACTTATGCCCGAGTCACGTAGCTAGCGCGGGTCACGTAGGGGTCATGCATACCGATCTGGCACTCCGTGAAATCTATGTACAAACTTACTCACCGGCCGAAAATACTTATGTACCTAATTAACCGACGTCCCTCAGTTTATTCAGTTTTAGGTCTATAACTCCACGAAAAAGAGATTTCAAGCCCTAATTTTTTCAGGCATGCTATTAAATGATATTTCCTTTCATATAAGACAATAACCTCGCAACTTTTGAATTTTGGCTTGCAAAAGTGGATCTCTCCCTTTAATAGACAGGTTTGACTGAAGTACCTCAGAATTTGGGGAAATCAAATACCATGCTGAGCTTAAAGGGGTAGTACAGTTTTGGTAAGGCTGAACTTTAGTAACCAAACCTGGACAGTAACATTATAAACTAATAGTTATAACTCTACCATGCTCGAAAGGTATACAAAATTACAAACGACTAAGTAAAAAGCCTGTTATCATTTAAAAAAGAGCCATTAAAACACAAGAGGGCGCATTGTAAAAAGGCATTGGTTTCAACCATTTATCATACAAAATTATGCATGTGATGTTTTATTGAAATAATGATCAAATAGGAGATCATCAACAACTATTTAAAAAAAACGCTTTTGAAAATTTTTGAAAAAGTGCAAGCATTTTTTAATTTTTTTTAATTATTTGGGCCCCAAATAATTATAAGATCAGATATATTTATTGGTATTTCAGCCGTTTCTGGGTCGATTTTGACCAAAAAAGGTTTATTCTGCCATTAAAATTGCATGTTCTCTCAAATTCGACACTCAATTTTTCATTACCTTTCAAACAAATTGTGATGTGCAGCGCCCTTTCTACCAAAACTAAACTACCCCTTTAAGGTTAAACATTCTTTAAAAAATTGGTGAAGTCTTGTTAGCTAGAATGGCTGGCACAATGCACACACAGCTAAATGTTTTTTTAAAGTCAAAGTCAAAGTATCACAATATTTTGAAATGATAATATACAAAAGTGCAAGCAAAATAGCAAATGCAAGGTAGGCCTACTTTCACAAAGAAAATTGTATTCAGGCATTCCATATAATATAATGCATTGCAATGTTTGATTCTGATGCATACATTGGCTCACTCACTATATAAGAATATGATTATACATAACTTCTAATTCTAAGACTAAGAATAAGACTAATTGTTTCATTTCCAGTATTTACCTATGCCATGGAAGTTTTTTGGCGCCATGCTCAGTGCAAGCTCGATGGCTTTCTTGGCGTAGTCCTTGGCTTTCGCTGGCATTTTGAGCAGCTTGAATAAAAAACAAGTAAAGAGCATTGTGAACATAATGATTGACACGCAGATTTTATTTTGGCCAAGGTATAAAGGGATGCCTGTAAAGTGTCTAACTCCATGAAAATTACTTGGATCTTCCTCGTTTCTCTTCTACCGTGTTGTTTAATTAGCTTATGGTAAGAGAAGAATAAAATAGGGTGAGATTTTTTCAAATGCCCCTTTAGTATGACGATATCTATCATTCAGCTCAAGAGCGCTTATGAACGGTTATAAACCTCATAAGCGTCATACAGTAATTCGTTGTAAAAGCTGACATATTTTCACTTTTTTAACCAGGAAAGCAGTGTTCTTTTTCAATGAAACTTTCGCACATCATTCAGACATATCTTACAATGATTTTAGTACAGGATTGAAGTCTTAAATGTCATTTTGGGCAATATCGGACACTTTACGGGTGCACCTTTAACCCAAAACGTGCCAATTGAGTACATTCCCAGTGCCACATTAATTTGAAGGCCACAGCTAAATTGCTTTTGGGGGATTTGAAAAGAATGTATTGAAAGGCAAATGTCCCACGCCTGATAGAAGATTAGGGTGCGCCCTGAACAATAGAGCCACTTATGTATACACTGCCACCACAATACAATGGGCATGGTCAAGTACTATATTTATGCTTGCAATCATGCACATGGCATCTAAGGGGTAGCTTTAATGCAAGCACATGGCATGTTAGATGTTAATTAAAGGGATGGAATCCGTACCCTTTGTTGACATGTGCAAAAAGTGATTAATGCTTGATAAATTGTGTATTGTTGTGATCTGATATGTCCACTGAGTGATGTGTGAAGATAGATTACTAGATACAAAGTTTGCTTGTGGACGCACCATGTAAGAAAGGGAGTGAGTAGATCGTGCTAGATAGTCATGAAATATACAGAGGTTAGGAAAATGGTACACAATGGTCGGCGAAATATGCATATATATCGCCCAAAAATACTTCTGGCCTGTTACCTTGTCATAAACTCGGCCAAGGCGGCTGTATGCAATTGCCTCCTCTTCTATGTCCTTGGTCCTGCACAGGATGGCGGCTTGCCTGTACCAGTCTATGATGTCCCAGACTAGGTCCACGTTGAGTTCTTCAGAGTCATTCACTGCCATCTCCACTAGGGCATCACCTATATCATTTAGGGTTGAAAAAATAGCGATTACATGTATTATGTGGCTTTACAGTCCAGGCTACAGACCATGTGAGCTTGTTCTATGACAGACTGCAGAGGATTGTAGCCTGTCTGTACCAGTCTACATTGTCCTAGACACGGTCTACGTTTAGTACTTTACGTGCAATCTCATGTAGAAGAGTGCGGGCAAGTAAATATCCTGTTTGGGTAAGTTAAGTCTGAACATTTTTATGGATCATGCCTGAATGGGCCAGTAGAGAAAAATGTGTGGAGGCTTGGGTAATTAGACCACATCTACAATTGCTATGGTCATACTAGGTAATAACCTTGTATACACATGATATGCACATCACTATGGTAATGTCTGCATGAATGGGTTATACCAACCTGTTGCTCTGGCCTTGCCCGATTCCGCAATGCAGGTGTGAATGTACACATCCCACCTCAGAATATCCACCTCGCCAAAGGTTTCTGGGTCTCCTTGGCACAGCCTCTCCGCCTCCTCGATGGGATAATAGCACTCTTTCATCAACCTGTAGATTAAAGGGATCAAGTAACATTGTTAAAGAGGTAGTTGAGTATTAGTCAAACTTAATTTTAGTAATTAAACTCTAACAATTTATCATAACAAATCTAATGCTCGAAGTTGTAATTCAATTGTGCTTCAATATGGAAGAAAACATAAAAATGTATACAGGGCTTTTTTCATTAAAATAACAGCCGTTAACACAAGAGGGCGCCCTCCATACACCTGAAAGTTTCCACCTTTTTGTTCTAAGAAAAATATGAATGTGATGCTTGGTCAAAGTAATTATTCAAAGGAGAGATCATCAAAAGCAATTTTACATGCACTTTGGTATATTTCTAACAATGTGTAGGATTTATAAATAGTAGTATTTTATTTTTGCAGAAGGGCAGAAAATCACCATGCCTGCCGATAAATTATTTTGAAATAAAATATTACAACTATATGGGAACTTTTGAAAAGGAATGATTTTCATTTTAGATGTTTTATTAAATTTCCTTTCAAATGGATTCAAAGCTAACCAAAATCCTCACAAAGGAATTTTCGGGAATGACCAATACTACTCTTTTATCTTTTAGAGCGACAAAAGATTTGTTTTTCTAAATTTCTCTTTTCGTTATAAAGATATTTATAATTGAATTGTTTGAAATTAAGTCTTCCTGGGACCTTTTCCGCCGTTTCAGACAGTACAAAGTAATAAGCAAATACCACGTTGCATGTTTGCTAATTTCTCGGCTATTATTTTCACTTATTAGTGGACATATCGTATCACATTTTATCAACGTTTATGAACTCTTTGTTAGTAATTTAATACATGTACATGTATATTATATGACAAAAACATTACAAGATCCTGTTAACAGGGAGAATCATCTCTTTTAACACTTGGCTGGAATGCACAAAGGATGATTATTTAAACAATTAAGGCTATTAATTATAGCCTTGGAATTAAATTATAAAGCAAACATTATACATATTTGAAACTTACAAGAAATTATGCATCATGAACATGAAATCTCCATTTTAATAGAACAAATATTACAACAAAGTTTAATTGCATGTTTTAAAACTTTTTACGGCAATTTTACACAACTACGAAACAGCTTTCATAATTTAAAAATCCTGTCCACCTTTCGCAAGGCAAAATTCAAAGGTTGCCAGATTATTAACCCTCTTCTATCTACTGAAAACTTTTCCGATGATTTGTAAATCGCGGATACTCCCTTTAAAGTCTAGCCTGAATGTAAGGTTAACTTTATGTACTACACCCCTTAGGGAGCTGTCGATTCAACATCGCATCTGTATAATCTAGGCCTTCTACCAATGATTTGTTTTTCTTAAAATTTGTTGAATCTAAGGACAACACAACAATCATACATTTCAGTATATATTCACGTTTCACATTAATTTAGCCTACAACAAAGAGAATGGGTCACCCTCTACAGGCTCTGAACAGGAGTCGGCAGGTTCGATGTATCACTTGTGCCTCTAGACCTTCCCCAGTCTGCCAATTAAGCACATCATCCATGAGTGCCCAATCCTTTTCCCACCCGATAAGATAACCCAAACCAAGACCCTAAACGACCACGACACAAATTGCAGGATGCAAAATTTGCGTGTCGGAGCTCTGCTGCTTCCAAACAAAACAAAAGAAGAGAAAGAAGATGTCTACCTGTAGCATTCAATGTATTGCTGGTTCTGGAAGGCATATACACCGCTGTGGAAGAGGTCATTTGCAAGTTGGAGGCATATCTTCGACTTGATGAGGGTTTCGGGCAGATAACCTACTAACTCGCCGATGGCCTGGATTTTCTCGCGCCTCTTGTCTCCATTTCGTCCCGACGTCTCCTCTTCTGGCGGCAAGTTGTCAACCCATTCTAGTATCTCCTCTGCGCACTGTTCCAGTGACTCAAGCAGGTGAAAACGCCACTCAACGCTCTTGCATGCGCCTCCTTGCTTATAGGCTAGTGCGAAATGCTCCATCGCTTCTCGGTAGTTGCCCTCCACAAGCAACTAGGTAGGACAACAGTAAAGATGAATTTTTATTTCAATGATTTTGAATTATCAGGAATTATCAGAATGAAAAAAACGAAAAGGGGGGGGGGGGGGGGGGGGGCTTAAAAGTGATCCATTACCTTTATACAAATCATCAAAAGGGATAGTTCGGTTTTGGTATAGAGTGCGCTTCAATAAATATTTTTTTGTGAGCCTGAAAAACTGAGTGTACAATTTGAAAGAGCACACATTGTTAATGACAGAATCAACTTTATTTGATCAAAATAAGTTCAGAATCAGCTTAACTGTTAGTTTTTAATGATAATTTGCAAATTTTATTTACTATTCTGTCTGACCAAAACTGAACTATCCCTTTAAATCTTCTAAGTGATTTGTGACAGTTTCATCGAAAAAGAATACTGGTTCCCTAATGAAAAATGCCAGATTTTATGACCTACTGCCCATTGATTTTAAATACAAGTGAAAAGCGTTCTGAGGTGCTTTTCAATTCCATCCTAAATATCTCCATAATAAGGGAGACATTTGGAAATCAATACCCATTTCATTCTTCTGTACCCATAAGCCGGACAACAATGTACAAACAAAATGTGAAAGCTCAAAGTGACGTTAGTTGAATTTGACAAGTTAAAGGATCACTTTAATAACTTGTAAGAGGACAGTCAGGATTCGTCGACGATGAAGAAAAGGCAAATGATTTTTTTCTTCCACATGATTTATGACACATTCATTTAATCAGAAGAAGTACACCTTATAATATGTATAATAAATAATCGCCCAGTACATGTTTTTGAAACAGTGTCCTACCTTCTTCACGTTCCACTCTGTGTCATCCACCGAGACATGCAAGGAAGCCAGCTTCAACGTTGTCATGGCAACGTTCTTAGCTGCCGACACCGCCTCATCACCTGTAGTGCTGAAAGACAGCGCGCTCTTGTAGAACTCCAAGGCGCTTTGCAGACGACCGCGCTTCACCACCGGTCCAAAGTTACCCCCCACCGCGGACTTGTAGTACGAGTTCCCGCGCTCTCGCTGCTGTCTTGACCATGAGTGTCCGGCTCGTGATGTGGCATACATACTTGGATATTCAAACTGGTGTGGAGCTACAAATAACAAGAAAACTACAAATATCAAGAAGATGTGTGCGGGTTTATTGTAACTTGCAAAATCCCATCTTCGAGCAAACGTTATAATAATAAAGTAACAATATAGAAGGCTTATAATGCGCCAATAACATTTTTTCAAGATGCCTAGGGCGCAGTTATCTAAACACAGCGAACAAAATCCCCAACAAATTAAGTACATGTACATAAACATTAGAACATAATTATAATCAACAAACGATGTTACCAAAACATTCCCTGGTACATATAGCTTATTTTTGGACACGACAGTATGTAAATTTCTTCTTCATTTTGCTTTCTTCCCACCCCATAAGGCGGTATAGAAAATATGTTTGACACTGTTCCATGCATGTTACTTGTATAGAAGGTACTTTACACTAAACTATCGAAGTGTGATTAATATAGTTTTAGGAAAATTGGTTCAGCTATCATAATGTAGGAAAATATAATGAAATGATATATGGTCTAGGAATTTATTGGATAATAATGTATGCAATATCCATAGTAAGATTGAAGTATTTTATAAAATTTTATAAGATAAAGGAATATGCACCTAATTTAGGAAAATAACCCCCTATTTACAATAACACCCCCTGGACAAATATCAAGACAAATAACCCCGGGACACTTTTCCCCCAGGACAATTACCCTAGGGACACTTCATCTCCTGGGACGATTTATCCCAATACGATTACCTCTAAGGAAAAGTAAATTATCCGGCGCCACTTATTGTCAGGTGGGAAATTATCGTACTCGTAGGGAGTATAATTCATCAATGTGGTTGTACTGTTGATAATTGGCTGTGTGATATTTGTTCTAAGGAGATAATTGTCCAGGAAGTATTGTCCGTGAACCATTAACGTCACTAGTTACCTAAATCAGCTATTAATACCACACTTTTGATTTTTAAATAGGAAAGTAGTCCGCACCTTAAAAGAAACCAACACCTCAAAATAATCCTTTGCTATATAACATTGATTAATTTTAGTAATATATTATTATGTGTGTGTGTGTGTGTGCGTGTGTGTGTGTGTGTGTGTGTGTGTATGTGTGACCATCATGCCCAAAGACATTCAGCTGGCACGTAGGATCCGCGGAGAACGCGCATAGAATGCATCGACATGCTTTGCTTCTAACAAAACCAACGGCTCTTATAAGAGCCAAGAAAAAAAAGAAAAAAAATGTGTGTGTTTTAAATATAAAGTGCAGAAAAACATTTTATAGTGGTTCATTCATAACTTTCGGGATTCTCGTACATAGCCCCTACAGCTGTGAACGTAGTATTTTTGAACAGCTAAGATTCTACCCTTTCGAATGGTACTGAGCTCGTGTGGTTTTGACTAAAAAGAGGTGCTTGAATTGTAAGTTTTAAAAAGTCATTTTTCGGCTGGAACACACTTTGTGCGCATGAGGGGCTTCAGTGAAAGTGGAGGAAACTGAAAACCCTAGTTTAAGTCCACATGAATATTGACTAGCGTGAGGTTAGTCGGGATGGATGGACGAGGATGAGTGCGTGACTAGCGTCATGCTAGTCTAGCCAGCTTGACTAAATTTACGCTAGTCGATCATGCAGTTTGACTAATTCACCCCAAGCTAGTAACGCATGTAAATTCATGTTAGTCATGGATGCTGTATACTAGCTACAAAGTTGGTCAAGCAGTATTCCCTTCTAAATTAATGCCATGGCCTAGTCAAAACAACATCATGCTAGTAAAGCAGGCTTTACTAACTTCCTTGACTAGTTTAATGCTAGTCCGGCCAGAAATTTACCCGTTTAGGTTTTCTGTGTAAGAGCTCTTATAAGGACCACTCAATTGGTTCACAGCAGCTCAAACAAATATACTATTTAATAAAAAGTAAAACAAATTTAATCTAGTTAACAGGGGCGTAGACAACGGGGGGGGGGGGGGGGGGGGGGTGGGGGATGCATCCCCCACCTCACAAGGTGGGGGGGATGACGTGTACAATCATCCCCCCCCAGGTTTTAGGGAAGGATATATTTTTTTCTGTATGTATCTGTATACGAGTGGGAAAGAAAACATTAGTTGTATGAGCTAAGACTTGTTAATTCTAACGTTAACAAAGTAATTTATACATCCATTTTCAATTTTCGCTGCGCGCTTCGCGCGCGAACAGATTATCTCAGTTTGTTGTGTAACTTGCGTATGGTCTTGGGTGAGTATTTTTTTTCTGTATACCGGGCCACGTAGTTCCAGTGTAGGCTGGCATTGCTCTGGCTGCTTGTGTGACGTGCACCAAATTGCACCATTTCAAGTATATTATATAAATGCAAAATCTTCTCCGTGGGAGGGGGATACCCCCTCCCAAACCCTCCCTATTTGGCTCTGCCCCAGCCTTCGCCCCTCGGGACTCATTCTTGGCAATAGGCTAAGTTGTTAGATCATACATAATGTGGCATATGGTCATGTTGGAACTGTGTATGACGCTAAATATAAATACAATATTTGTGTTTGTGTTGGGGTGCATATTCATTAGTGTGCCAATTATTTGTTTTCTTCGTGAAAATATATTCAAAATTTCTGGTCGATCAAATCATTACACGCTTTCCCAGATACAGTCAATGTTAAGCCCGAATTTCCTATCTAGGTAAGCACCAAATTGCACAATTTCAAGTCCAAAAATGCAAAATCTCCCTACCGTGGGAGGGGGGACACCCCCCTCCCACACCCTCCCCCCACTCAGTAATTTCGCTCCCTGTGTTTGAGTGCATATTTATTAGTGTGTCAATTATTTGTTTTCTTCGTGAAAATATATTTAAAATTTCTGGTCGATCAAATCATAACACGCTTTCCCAGATACAGTCAATTTTAAGCCTGAATTTCCTATCTAGGTAAGCACCAGATTGCACAATTTCAAGTCTAAAGATGCAAAAGCTCCCTACCGTGGGAGGGGGGACATCCCCCTCCCACACCCTCCCCCCGCTCAGTCACTTCGCTCCCTCGGGCTTGGTCGCTTCGCTCCTTGCAATGTCTCACTCTCACATCTGGCTCAAAGTTGGCAGCACTGTGAGTGTGGTTGGGCATGAGCCCCTACACACACAAAATCGTGAGCCCCCATAGGTTTTGCCCCCCCCCCCCCAATCCAAAACTGCTTCCGGCCCGCCTGGCCACGACCATCTTAACATCCAACCCCCCCCCCCCCCTCACTCAGCCACTTGGTCTCGAAATATTTCGGCAGGTGGTCTCGGCCGCGAACAAATTGGTCTTGGTCCGGTGAACGGCAAATCATCCCCCCCAGGTGTAAGAACCTGTCTACGCCACTGCTAGTTAGAGAGGAGATGATAATATTTTGAGTGGAAGGGACAAAGAAATAGACGACTATATAGCAAAGGTTTCATGCCAAGGAACTCCCAAGATCCTTGATTATACCTACCGTCGGCTTTTGCGATACACTTGTCCACCATTTCAGATTGTTTTTTGATATCTTTGCGGAGCGCCTCAATGTCGGAAGCTATGCCCCGGTCTCTCCGGCCCAACGTTTCTGCCATAAGTACAGCACGCATACTTTTCTCCAGCAAACTTAAATCACAAATTAAAATTAACAATTAATATGTGGATGAAAGATTGCATGATTGGATATAAACCCCTCAAAAAAAGTTCGGAAACCCAAGTTTGATCGATCATATCTCTCGTATTTAAAAAAAAGAATACTCGAAATCGGTAACACAATAAAGCCTCATTATATACCTTTCAAACGGTACATTATGTGTAGTGATTATGCAATTGGGGCGATTGCAGTAGCCCAGAGAATAGGGGGAGGCAGGAAGTGAAATGTCGCAAAATGGCCCTAATGCATTTAATTTACGAGTGCATGACTGAGTTGACCAGTTTTCTAAAGGTTAACATTCTATTGAATACTGCCCCCCTTTTCATTCATCAAATTGTTGAATTTGATACCATTTCAATGGAAATTATCTCTTCATTACGATGGCATATTAATCGTAAGGATTATGCAAATGGGGCGTGTGCAGCGAACCGGAATATGGAGATGGGTCGAGTGTGAAATCAGACAAAAAGATATGGAGTTGACAACAAATCAGAGCGTTGTATTTTTTTCGAGCTTTTGGGAGGATTTTTTAGCATTTCAAATAAAATATTCATGATTTAAATTGATATCAACGGAAAGCCCAACAACTCTTCTGTATGAACAAAATGTGAAATGTGAAATGCCATTTGCATAATCCTTACGATTAATATGCCACCGTAATGAAGAGCTAATTTCCATTAAAATGGTACCGATTTCAATGATTTTAATAAATGGAAAGGTTGGCAATATTCAATAGAAAGAGAACTTTTGAAAAACTGGTCAGCACAGTCATGCACTCGTAAATTAAATGCATTGAGCCATTTTGCGACATTTCACTTCCTGCCTCCCCCTATTCTCTGGGATACTGCAATCGCCCCAATTGCATAAACACTACACATGATGCACCGTTTGAAAGGTATATAATGAGGCCTTACTGTGACACCAATTTCGAATATGCTTATTAAAAAATACGAGAGATATGATCGATCAAACTTGAGTTTCCGAACTTTTTTTGAGGGGTTTAGATCAGCATTATCGAACCGATTTATACAGGCTTACTGGTAATTTATAATGATATAAATGAAACAAAAACATAGTCCTTATTTAAAGGGGTAGTTTAGTTTTGGTAGAGAGGGCGCTGCACATCACAATTGTTTTGGTGAGGTAATGAAAAACTGAGTGTCGAATTTAAGAGAACATGCAATTTTAATGGCAGAATAAACTTTATTTGGTCAAAATTGGTCCAGAAACGGCTGAAATATCAATAAATATATCTGATCTTATAATTATTTGGGGCCCAAATAATAAGATGAATTTTTCAAAAAAAATTTAAAAATGCATACAAAAATGTTCAAAAGCGTTTTTTAATTAGTTGTTGATGATCTCTCTATTTAATCATGATTTCAATAAATAATCATCACATGCATAAAACCAATGCCTTTAGAGAGCGCCCTCTTGTGTTTTAATGGCTCTTTTGAATGATAATGGGCTTTTTACTAGTCGTTTGTAATTTTGTATACCTTTCGAGCATGGTGGAGTTATAACTATTAGTTTATGTTACTGTCCACTGTCCAGGTTTGGTTACTAAAATTCAGCCTTACCAAAACTGTACTACCCCTTTAAATATGTCAATACATTGAATTAAATGGATAAACAAGAGTCACGAAACGGTAATGGCCTGAGCTTTCGACCTAGCAAAATCTTCATCAGACATGTCAGAGGCTAAATAAATCGCTTTGAAGTGATCCATTAAATTTTAAAATTTGACCAAGATCACTTGGGGCTTTCACACTTCTATTTTACCTTGTTTTGGGGCTCATGAAAAGGATTTTGAGTTTTCAAATGCCTCCCTAATTATGGAAATATTTGAAAGCGTTATGGATGCGCTTTCGACCGTAGTCAAGAGTACGCGAATCTAGATACTCAATCTTCCATAGGATTCGGATTTGGATACTTCACGCGAACTCGATCGAGACAAAATCAGACATTTACTTTCTCTGTTTTCCCTATAGGTAAACATTAGTCTTTCTCTATGAAATTATCGCATATCATTCTCAAGAATCTTACATACATGTAGAATTTGGTATATGATTGAAGTCTCGAATAATAATAATAAACAGTTCTTGTATAGCGCAATCACATTATAAGGTTTGAGTCTATATGCGTATATAAAGAAGGAAACATAATATAGAAGGGGATATGATGAATACAGAGATAAACTATAAGAGACAGAGATGAAGAACGAATGCTAACACAAGTGACAATGTATACAATAAAAATAAAAACAAAACATAAAATATGTAACTATTATTTTTAAAATAAGTGCGTTTTTAAGTTACTTTTGAGAAACAAATATTAGTCACTTTAAGCATTATTTTTGTTTACTGAAATAAATCAAACAAAGTTACATGTAAAGTATTAAAAAGTAAATAATAAAAGCTATTTGCTAGCCGTGTATATATTATGAAATAATGATAATTGCATAAACACGAAAACATAGTTTATTAGGAGAACAAAAAATAACCAATGTACCTTCTACATGTAGTGTAGGAGGCATCTTTGGAGTTCATCTTGGCTTTTTTGGAGGTACAAGTTCGCCAGATGGATGTGCCCCTTAGCCTTGAGGGTGCCGTCTGGTAGCACGCTCACATAGTCGATCAAAATCGGTATCCTCTCTGAAACTGCAATGAGAGATGTGTTATAAAATTATCGGCTCGCGATGGTTAAATATCGTTAGATCTCCCTGAAAAGCAATTTTTCTTCATAGAGTTCTTCCAAATTTTTATTGCTTCAGGATTCTGATCGCCTCAGATTTCTAGCACTTTTGACAGTTCCTGATGGTGTCGCAAAACTGAAGCCTGAAGGCGTTTGCCTTGTTACTGTTACCAGCTTTGAGTATGAATATTGAGATCATAATTATAGTCTTTCCTAACTGATGTTAAAGTGTAGCAAAGGCTCGCATTATTAAAATGGAATTCAGGCAATAGTAATAGGCTTGCAACGAACAGTCACGTATCGCGTATCACGTGTCACGTTCACGTTTTGAGATATTTCGTCAAAAATGGTGACTCTAATTTACGAAGTGTAGGGCCGACCATTCGTTGTTTTCCACGCCGGTAAAACACGAAGTGTCGCGTTAACCAAAACGTGACGTGAGTGTTTAATCAAGATTTTTAAAATTGCAAGCGCTTGTTACTAAGACTAGACATACACGCACAAAGAGATTTAAAAATGTCGACGAAAATGCCGATACCCCCTTATCAAATCATTTCAATCATTATGTTTAGAATATGTACGTGCATAATTCAGAGTGATCTGAGACGATAATATGCAGTTCTGTCATTTAGGTAATGTACAACCATACCACTTGCATTATTTTGTTCTTGTTATTAGAGTAGAAGACGAGAAGACGTGACGTGCGTGATTTTGACAAATGTTGATTTCCAGCTGAACTGCTACACGCATCTTTGAACATCATATTTATCCAATTTAATAATTTCTTATTACATTATAAACTGTTTTGCTCTGAAAATAATTACGTGTTGGTAGATCATTCAATGAACAGAACGCAAATTGGCACAAAGTGGATTCCGATGTTCTGCACCCATACGACCATATCTCACGAGTGACAAACCCAATATTACGTTGAAATAATACTAAGGACGCCTGATTATTTTTTCTTTAATATAACACGAACTAATGTATTTTTTTCTTCTTCAATTTACCTTCATACATAAAAATATTAGTTTCCGACTCTACCATTCTTTTTGGGACATACTGTATAGAATCAAGAAACATGTTTCAGTTTCCCGAATTTTCCTTTCGTTAACAAGATAGTTATGATTAAAAAGTGCGGATTTTGTAATTATTCACTGGATAATTATAATTGTTTCATGTCAGTGCAATGAGGTTTCGCTCATTACTAGGTCATATGACTGATTCATTTACCGTTGACATTTCACACATCAATCAGTGGACATCATAATATTAGATCACAGAAATACACTTTGTATCACCCAATAGCCATTTTCCCACATCAACAAAGTTACTAGGGCCCCGTTGCAGAAAGAGATACAAGAGGCTTTTCGCAACCTCAACGCGTACGTAGAATTTTGCGGGTCGTGTGCTAATGAACTAAATTCTGTAGATGACGCGTCATGACGTAAGCCAATGAATTGTCAATCACATGTCGATCACGCTGCCGATTCCGGACCCTAAATGTTGGTGGGGCGTAAACTGGCTGCTCAGTGAGATTTGGCATCAGAAAACTAGTCTTAAATCACTACTGTGTTTATTTTCATGGATTTTTTTTCGGCAGACCTATGTTTCAAGTCATCAACTATGGAATAAGTGTCAAAGTACGTTGTATTCTTTAGGTCCTTTAAGTTGCAATTAATCGTAAATCAGATCACGTGCTCTAGATGCACAAATCTTATTGGTTGAAATGCGTGAATTTTCTGACTAACGATCAATCGTAACTTACAATCGATTGTATCTCTTTCTGCAACGGGACCTAGATCCTCTTTGAAAAGGAATGTGTACAATATTGAATATGCCACCTTTCTTAGTTTTGAGCCACGTCCGTATGTCTTCATAGCATGTCTGTATGTGCTTCTCAAGATCATCCGTCCACGCCTGGCTCTTGTAAGCCCTCTTCTCATGTGCTTGGCTGAAAAACTCCAGTGCCTCTTTAAAGTGCTTTTGGATTGATAACATGAAAAGGTACAATGTATAATCTTGTTACTAGTATTTGGAATCGGGTGCGTCTCCCGGTGGTGTCACCTCGTATTCAGTGGTAGAACACATGATCGTTCTAGAGGTAGAAAATTACCCCCTATTTCGCATGGTTTTAAGTACATTTTCAGGAAATTAGACCCCTTTTTCTCTCAAAAACGAGCAATTTTTGCATTTCAGGTACATATACTTTACAAAGACCCTCATTTTCACGATTTCAAGTACACGAACAAAAAACTAGTACCCTTGCGAAATGTTTTACATCTCGCGAACATCGTCGTGCATGAAAATAAACCGTGGAGCCATCACAAAAACATTCATAAATTTCGCGAACATCGTCATGAACATTTTTTTTCGCGTACATCATCTTGAAAAAAGACCCTATTTCGCGTACAACGTCATGAAAAAAGACCCTATTTGTCAATTTCTGCGTGCAAGTTAATATCGCGTTCACATGCGAAAAAGACCCCTTTTCACTCGAAATTGTGAACGATCATGCGTGTCCACGGCCAATGTGTAGTGACACCACCGGGGTGCGTCTGGTCTATATAGCCCTGTGTAGGCAGGGTAAGTTTCTTTTCATACCACTGCAAAATATAGCTCTTTAGAATTTACTAGTTAATCATGACGCTCTAGATATTATCTTATAATGATTGATATTTCTTCCACTTCCACTTTCACTGATGATCTGGAAGTAGATTTTAAACAATTTGCACTCATATAGCGGAGCGAATATACGAGTTTCATACTTTTCCCTGTTTTTTGCGCATAATGAATAATTTTATACTAAAAATAATGATTATAATAATGTTTCAAAACTACCAATGTACAATAAATAGTTGCATTAATTTGCATAAATAAATTTAGCCCTTTGTTTTGAGCTTTGAAAGGCAGGACCTTTGATGATTGGCCCCTTTCCCTCTCCAAAGCGTATATCCAACAAGTCATCATTATGTGTATTTTCTCAGAGTTGGCTGTAAAATGTTCAACCAAAATTGGCACGGAGGCTCTCTAGGCCATATTCCATCCAACGCCGTTTAGATGCCTGTGCTCTACCAGGAAGGGGTGTCAACAAGCAATGTCCACTATTTTGTTGGAACGTCGCAGGTTACGGTCTGTAAAATCATCAGACCTCATCAAGAGGAGGGTCAATTAAAGCTACAGGAAACTCTAGGACGTCCACGATTGACCACCGGGATAGATGATTGCAAATTGCTTAACTTGTGCTGTAGAAACCGGAAATGCCAAAAAGGAGCCTTCGCCGTCTATGATGAAGACACTATGGAATCGACGCCTTCCGCCAAACTGTACATCAAAGATCGCTCTAACATAGTCACCAAGCAAGACAAACTACCAAGTGTCCACTCCAAACCATGCAACCGAGATTTACCGGACGTCCCTGGACTAGGGAGCCCATAAGATTGCCGCCTGGACACTAGTGATATGTCATCTAACTGGGTACGAGCCATAACATCCTTGACCGAACAGATGGAAGACAAAGGGTTCGTCGATTAAGTGGCGAGAAGCTCAAAGATGTATGCATTTACCTAACGACCATAGGTTCTGACGGCCAAACGGTGGAATGGCTCGTACCCATTAAGATGACAAATCACGAGTGGCTACGTGGGAATCTTCTGTACTCCCTAGTCCAGGGACGTCCGATTAATCTTGGTTGCATGCTATGAGGTGGACACCTGGTAGTTTGTCTTGCTCGGTGACCATGTTAGAGCGATCTCTGATGTACAATTTGGCGGAAGGCGTTGATTCCACAGTGTTTTCTTCATAGACGGCGAAGGCTCCCTTTTGGCATTTCCGGTTTCTACGGCACAGGTTAAGCAATATCCGATAATCTATCCCGGTGGTCAATCGTGGACGTCCTAGAGAGTCAGTGGATTTAATTTACCCTCATCTCGATGACGTCTGAGTATTTTATAGACCGTGGACTAGTGGACATTGTTTGTTGACACCCCTTCCTGGTGTAGCCAATGACGTTGGACGAAGTATGGCCTAGAGAGCCTCTGTGCCAATTTTGGTTGAACATTTTACAGCCAACTCTGAGAAACGACCCATAACGATGACCTGTTGGACGTACGCTTTGGAGAGGGAAAGTGGCCAATCATCGAAGGTCCTGCCTTTCATAGCTCAAAGCAAAAGGCTGACTTAATTAATGCAAATTCATACAACCATTTATTGTACATTGGTAGTTTGGAAACATTATATAATCATTATTTTTAGTCTAAAATGATTCATTAGGCGCACAAAACCAGAAAAAGAATGAACTTGGATCTAAAAAAAAAAAAATCCAACTTTATGAGCAACAGTGTACTATGTGTGGAAAGTATGACTGTCAATATATCTAAATCATATAAAGTAATGGTTACACATCCATGCAGAAGAAATAACTCTTCCCTAGAGTAGTATAAATCTCAATTTGAAGAAGAGACAAGTGAACAGTTTGGCATCCTTCTGTTATATATTGCATCAGAAGCATAAACCATCATGAAAGCCGACATCAACAGATTGGAAGCTTTCTAGATGCGGTGCTACTGCTAGAGACGCATAAAGATCACGGCAAGCGGACAGATATAATCGGTCATGTAACGGTTTTGGATATAGTTGGAGAAGGACATAAACTGATCGGAATCATACATATCAGAAAGAGAAAATGGGTCGCACACAGCATCAGACACTAGAATATGAGGGAAGAGATCAGGAGGAAGGAAACACATCATGATGATGGATTCTATTTAGAATGGCCCGTATGGAGACTTAAACTGAAGAGCAAGGAGACGAGAGGTTTGACGGTGTACTGTTCAGGACCTGCTCATGAGCATAATCACCAGAAAAAGACATTCGACCAAAGCTATTATAATAATGTTAACCAAATATAGAATTAATTGTTTTGCAAAAGTTAAATTGAGATGCTCATCCATAACATATTGCATTTAATTTACCCCAAAAAATGTGTATTAACCTTATAAGCGTCAGCTGTTGTTCGGCGTAAAGTGGCCAGGCGTAACGACGTCTTTGCAGCATTCTTCGCCGCCGACACTTCCTCGTCACCATTCATAGCCGAGGAGAGGGCATCTCGGTAGCAACCGAGTGCCTTCTCCAGCCCTGATCTCTGTAATTCGATGTCATCTTCCTGAAGGGCTTGCTTGAAGAAAGCGTTGCCCTCTTCCCGCATCCGTTTGGAATTCGGCGCAGGGGCGTGGGTATAATAGCTGTACGACGAGCTTTCTAATTATGGTAAATATTGGTTATAGACGACGTTATAAACAGTAGATATTACATAATATGACAAGTTACAAGTACTGTAGCCTATCTATTATACTGAAAGTCACGAAGAAATCCGAGCTTCAAAATGTTTGTATTGCTGATATTCAAATAAAGTTAATCTGATATACACACACCACAAAAGTATGCCCCCTAAACAAATAATTATAATAATTTCTTACATCATTATACTTTAAAGGGATCTAGTAACTTTGCCAAAAAATGATGAGTGGTTGATACAATATATATTATTGTTATCTTATATGTCCACTGGGTGAATTGTGTGAAAATTTCAAGTTAAATAGAATTTATATGGCCGAGTAAAAAATGCAAAGTGACATTCACCAACTAATTGCACTCACTTTGTAAACGGTTCTGACGATCCGTTGGATAATTTGACATCTGAACACTTCAATCGTAAATATCTTTTGAACGAAAGGGAAATTTGAAAAACCGAAACCTGTCCCATGCCTTTTTGTTGATAAGAATACAACAAGGTATGAGGGAACCGCTAGAATTTCAATTGGATTTGGAGGATTAGGACAATGTTACTAAGTCCCTTTAACAGAATATTTAGACAATTATTTCGTACATTTTGTGAGAAAATTAGATATCCATCACTTCATGGCTGAGCACATCAGGTTGACTAAATTTTAAAAGTCACTAGAACCTATGTGCATGCACATGTACAGTGGTGCGAAACGGCACATGTTGTCGAATGCACCGATTACTGTTTTTGAAACAATGTTTGAAATTGCATAATGTTTTTTAAAGGGGCACCCAAGGAAAAATGCATTATTGATTGTACATTTGTATACATGAATCTGTAATTTGTCAGTTCTCATTAAACTGCAGTAATGATATTGCGTCAACCATGAAGCACTGGTTACTCACGATTTACCCAACAACCATAGAAATATGTTGGTCAATACAAAATCTTGATAATGGTTATGAATTTATGAGGAGGTTGTTTTGGTGGGAATCAATTTTGTTGTTAATCATATCTTGTCATAGATGTTCATTACTTACCGTTCGTACTAGGAACATCCGACTCTTTCGCAAATGATTCCGTATTGGTTTCACGTTCGGTGTCTTCATCATCATGCAGACCGGGTAAAAGCTCGATATCTTCGGCAAAATATCCGCGAGGTCCTGACATCAAAGTAAAGGCGACTGCTTGTCCCTCCGAGATGTTCTCCGACGAGCTGCCGGATATTTTCGACACGTGGAAGAATATATCATCGTACAAGTCGTTTTCGATGAATCCATACGCTCTTTCTCTGATGAAACGAACGACGTGACCAGTGAGGTTCTGAATGATGATCTTCGTTCCGTCATCACCGTCGCCATCGCTTTCATCGTCTTCTTCACTCTGTTCGTCAGTGGCGAGCTCGATATGTTCCGCAAAATATCCGCGAGGTCCCGACATCAACGTGAAGACAACTCTCTGTCCCTCTGTGATGTTCTGCGGCGAGCTGTTGGTCACTTGTGCCACGTGGAAGAATACATCACCATGAAATATGTCAAATAATCCTTGTTTGATGAATCCATACCCCTTTCCCCGGAGGAAACGGGCAACGTGTCCAGTGACGTTTTTACGGATGACCTCCGGCCCATCGTCATCGTTGCTATCGCCGTCATTTTCGTTTTCGGCGTTGTCATCGCATTCGTCGTCAGTGGCAAGCTCGATATTTTCAGCGAAATATCCCTTCGGACCGGACTTAAGATTGAACTTGACTTTGTCACCAACTCTGGCATCATCATATACAAGTTTTGTTTCGTGGAAAAATATGTCGTCCTCACTGCCAGACGTGATGAAACCGAAGCCCCTCTGATCACCATACGATGATATGATTCCGTATCTTGAAAACCATTGTCTATAGGCCATGATGATGACTACCAGTTATCAACGTACTACTAGTATGTGATGAAGAACTGAATGTCATGTACAGAACAAACTGTATTATAATCCCTGCGTGAAGCGTATCAACAATAGCATGCATTCACGGTGGTGTATTATTCGGTACCATTGCTTTATAATGCACAGTGATTACTGATTAGACATTAAATGAAAACGGGCGACGTAGGCCGACAAGATGTGCAAAATATAATACATTGTATAGATCTAAACTATAAATGCATTCAATGTCAAAATGTCACAAACGTCTGCTGGAATATTGATTCCGTCTGAAGGTTAATAAACAGACCACATTATGGGAGAGCAGAGTAATCCGCGATGGTATTTAATATTCATTAAAAACCTGCCGGGGAAGTTCCACTAACCCGGACACAGTTGCAACGTTCAACTCCGACCCAACATTCTTTACTGATGTACTCTCCTTTATACATGCACTTTGAACGTTACTGAATGTGTGTAAAGTACTTTCATTCAATAGCCCACGGTTTAACATTTCCCCCCATTTTGATTTGCTTGCTCAATGCTCATCCGATGTTGCGTTTAATCGCAAATCCCATTCTTCGATTCACTCCGTCGATCGTCATTTTGTACAAAGGTCCATACATTTTGAATAGTACAATTGATTTTAACAAATGCAACTCCCATTCTTATTTTGTACTTAATCAATCGAGTGGTGCCTGAGAGTGCTTTTACACGTCTCTTTTTTGGTGATTGCAATCACGATTGGAGTCATTTTTCACTCCAATCACGGTATTTTTGACCGTGTGAACACAAACTAGAGTCACGAATCGCGAAACTCGATCGTGGTCCAGAGGTTTTTTCTAATCATAATTCACTCAAAACATGATTTGGGAGGCGGAGCTTACGTGACCTTACATGCACTTCCGTTAATAAACCGGGCGCTCTTCGCTTCGAATGCAGTCATGATTGACAGGTATATACGTCTCCAGAAACGCGATTGTAATCATAGTTTGCGCGAAGTCTTTTTTGTCGTGTAAAAGCAAGGCAACAAAATCACCGTGATTGTAAACATGATTCTAATCGTGATTGCAATCACGCGTGTAAAAGCACTCTTGGATTCCAAGATGATTCTATTCTAAACACCTTTTTTTTTGTGTGTTGCATTTAATAGCTGAAGAGTTTATTTTGTTTGGTACATGGGCGTCGATCTGTAATTGATACCCATTCATCAGGGGGGGATGATATATTCATTCACCCCCCCTGATGAATAGGTATTACGTAAGTATCGACGCACTTTGGTACAACAGATTAACTAGTTAATTCTTACAATTTACCCTCCTTTATATACATTGTGTGTAACTACCTTCATTTACCCTTTCAGTTTCCTTTTTATTTGCTAGCTAATAATTGTTTTCACTGTATTCGCTGGTTGTTTAAGATCAAACGTTTTCCATTGTCCCTTTTCAACAGTTCTTTCTTTTTGTATGATGCTTAAGGTACGCGTCATTAGTTTGATGTCTTTTAAAGGTACACTTGATTATTGGTACTTCCCGAAATGCCCCTTGACACTAAATTGGTTAGTTTTAATTCCATTTGAAAGTTGATTGAATAAAACATGTAAAATTAGAATAATTCCCTTTCGAATGCTCTCATAGTTGTACAATTTGATTTCAAAATATTTTATATTTATAATCATCTGGCTAGACGATATCTTGACTTAAAACAAAACACATACAATGTTATGCACTTAAAAAAAAAAAAGGTCAAAAGAGGTTTTTAAATAGTTGTTGATGATATCTCTATTTAATCATTAGTATAACAAAACATCAAATTCACAATTTTGTAGGAAAAATGGCTAAACCAATAAGTTTTCAGAGAGCGACCTCTTGGGATGTAACGGCTCTTTTTGAATGATAATAGGGTTTTTACTTAGTCGGTTGTAATTGTGTATACCTTTCGAGCATGGTGGAGTTATATTTATTAGTTTCTATACTGTAAAGGTGCAGGTTTTGGTTACTAAAATTAAGTTGCGAGGTTATTGTCTTATATAAACGAAAATGTCATTTAACAGCATGCCTGAACAAATTAGGGCTTGAAATCTCTTTTTCGTGGAGTTATAGACCTCAAAATAATAAAACGACACAGCGCGTTTAATTGTGCATTATACGAGCATTCACCCGGTGCGAAATTTCGCTCACGGAGTACCACGTTGCTGTGCGTGACCACTACGTGACCCGCGCACAGATTGTGATCGAACAACGGCGTAAGAGAATACTAAACAAAATAACCAAAACTCGCTAAAACTGACTGCATGTAATTGTATATTCTTTATTTTCGAGACCTTTTCCGTTACAAATGTCGGCTTCACAATACCTTTACAAGGATATGTACAATATTGTTGTAATATTATGCTTAATCAGTTAAACTCCTTTATTGACCGATATATAGTTTGGTGGAGGGGTGCATTCGTTTTTCATTCGTAGAATCCAAATTACAGGGCTGTTCGATCTGAATTTTTGTGCGTGTGTTACATTCATCCTCATCCGTCTACTGGAAACTGTTCAGACGATTTGTAAAAGGCGGACCGTCCCTTTAGTCTTGCTCAGTCTAATGTTATCTTGTTACGCTATGGTTTTTATTTACTTAATTTTGCCGATTAATTGATTGTGCCGTAAACATCAGAGAGCGGTTATCTTATATGTCCACTGGGTATTGTGTGAACATTTCAAATTAAATGGACTATATATGGCCGAGTAATGAGCAAAAGTGCAAAGTGATATCCACTATCATTGCACTGTCTTTGAACACGGACATGACTATCCAGTGGACAGGTAAACATCTGAACACTTTAATCGTAAATATCTTTTTAACAAAAGGAACATTCGAAAAAAAACCTAAACCTGTCCCATGCTTCTAGTGTTGATACGCAAACAACAGGGTATGGGGGAACCGCTAAATTCCAATTGGATTTTTAGGATTTGGCAATGTTACTAGATCCCTTTAAATAACACCCCCTTATAATTCCCTCTACCTTTGTGAATTGGTTGTGGTAAAACACTTTTGATAAGCAGTAAAAGTGGAACTATAAAAGGACGCTCTCCTTATGGATTTAATATTAAAGAGATCTAGTAACTTTGTTGACATGTGCGAAAAGTGATGATTGGCCGATATAATGTAAATTGTTGTTATCTATAATGTCCACAGGGTATTGTGTGAACATTTCAAGTCAAATGGATGCTATATGGCCGAGTAATGAGCAAAAATGCAAAGTGATGTTCACTTACTCACAGCACTCACTTTATACACGGTTTCGAAAATCCAACGGATATTTTATTATCTGAAAACTTCAATCGTTCATATCTTTGTCATGAAAGGGAGATTTGAAAAACCGAAACCTGTCTCATGTTTTTTTGTTAATACGAACAAAACAAGGTATGAGAGAACTGCTAGTTTTCCAATTGGATTTTGAGGATTTGGACAATGTTACTAAGTCCCTTTAAGCTTCCTTGTGCTTTCCTTAAAGGGACTTTGTAACAATGTCCAAATCCTCAAATTTCAATTGGAATTCTAGCGGTTCCCTTGGCTTATACTAATTTCTATTTTGTTCAAAAGATATTTACGATTGAAGTGTTCGGATAGGAAATTATCTACAGGACCTTTTCAGCCGTGTACAAAGTAAGTGCAATGAGTAAGTGAATATCATTTTGCATTTTCGCTCATTACTCGGCCAAATAACATCCAATTAACTTGCAATTTCCACTAATTACTTTATGGACATACCAGATCACACCAATACACAACTACGCATCACTTTTTGCACTTGTCAACAAAGTTACTAGATTCCCTTTCACATACAGGCAGACAGGGTAACAAGTTGGGCGTTTACAAAGTTCATTCCGAGCAATTGACCAGTAGGAGGATGGTGCTAATAGGTATAGGATGGAGTTTATTGATAGTGTGTATCAAGAAACGACCTACATAAACAGGAATCTTCAGTAGTTTTGGTTGATCCATCTCTAATTCATGTCAATTTGAACTTCTAGCTTGTCAGGGTTATAGCAACTCAGCAGGTGTTAGGTGTATTTGTGTGGTGCAAAGTTGATAAATTGATCCGTTAACTTTGTCATATAAATCATAAATCGCGAAGGGGATTTCACATTTCTCTTGTACCTTGTTGTTTGGCTTAATATGGTAACAGAAGAATGACATTTATTTATGTCTCCCTAATTATGAAGATATCTATGATTGAATTGAAAAGGGTTTCAGACCGCTTTTACGATTGTAGTCAAAATCTATATGGGCAGTAGGTGATACAAGCTGATAACAGATTTCACCTTTATACTAGGTAAACGGTGTCATTTAAAATGAAACTTTTTACAAATCATTCAGAAGAATATAAAGGTGATATTCATAATCGTATATGATTGAAGTCTCAAATATCACGTGTGGAAAACCATATGAAGTTAATTGATCACTTTTATTTCCCACATGTCGTTACAGCATGCATATCTATTGAAGTGTTCCAACATATAAGATTTTTGGATTGATGAATACAGTAGACTAAATGTAGAATTTAAAATTTGATGTTTATTTTCTCTACTTTCCTCCATTCATGCTAATAAAATATTTGATACACATATATATTCACATTTCAAGGCAGCACATACAAATATAATAACTGTAATTAGTATATTCTTCTGACGAATAATTGAGCTACAAATGCATACATCATGTATAGCGGCACATTTTTTAGTTCATAATAAGTGTACTGAAATATAATGGTATTTACCTATATCAAACAAATCTAGGTAATAAAATATGTTTCTATTTTTATGATTGAAAATGAGCAAAGAAAAATAGGCTTCCCCTATTTTAATGTTATATTATTATTTGTTGATGAATTCATCCTCACATCTAAAATAATGTCAGATACTACATATTTGTGAATTTTCAATATAATTCTAAGAATAATTGGTATAAAAACAGAGATTTGAATATTGTTTTGAAACATAAATGGATTGCACACATGGGAGTCAGCATCACACATCTTTAATAAAGAAGACATATGTTTGTAAGATCTTTCTGGGTTTGAACTATATCATTCAGTTATGTAATAAATACATAATATATCCATTTTAAACGTTTGATCACAATACAAATATTTACCTCCGAAATTTTTGGCTGTCATGTAATAAATACGTGTTTAAAAATGAAATAGCTGTGACTACATTGCATTTGTTATGATACTTCACAAGTAAAATCACAAGAGTGCACGAAGAATGGTAAGCCGAGGCGATTAGCACATATTTAGAAGACCTGTGTTTGTAAATCATCGGTGTATTTTAATCTTGTCAATTCAATTATGTTATAAATACATGACATCTTTATTACAAAATGATACTAATTTTACATAACGAACATAATATACATGATCTACACAAACAAATACATTTTACCGTCCCTGATTAGCATAGGGTGAAACAAAAACCAGAGATGTGCAACGCATTCATATTGCTAGGCGCTGTGGCACGTTCAGAACTATATATTTGCTTTTCAGCACAGTCACTAAAATGGCTTCTCTAACATAATTAATTATGTTCTGAAGAAATAAAACATGGCAAAGAATTGGTCTGCGGCAGGACGTGAATCTGAGACCTGGTTGGGAGATCAGTGCTCAACCAACTGAGCTACAGAGTACCCTAGATGGTGGTTTGTCTCATTGACCCTTTATGTGCTTGACCTAGTCAAAAGGGGGCGAATATTTCTAAAAAAACAAAGTGACATGTATTAATTCATGGAATGAAATATACACATGAACAACTGTTAAGGATTTCCTGGAAAGTACCAATTCTCAAGTTTCTCTTTATGTGAATCATGGATATTCCTTTCATTTACTCAGATTTGTTTGTGTGACATGAAATAATCAATTTTAATTGATGTGGGTGCCAAGAACATATGACTTAGTCTATGTAAAATGCTTTTGATTAATTTACAATTATAAGTAAAACAGTGCAGTTAGCACTTGGTCGATGAACACATTTCACAACAGCTGGCAGTCGGAACATTTCAATATCTAAAAGATAACATTTTCCGGTATTTTGTAAAAAGCATCCTACTAAACAAAACAGAGAATAGACCATGGAGAAGGCTATTCATGCTATTAAGCGTACAAAACAGGGCTTGCCAGAAAAAGAGATGCAATACATTGGTCACTGATTATTGACCGTTTACCACTGACCATTGGCCAAAGAATTAATCAACTTGGATCTTGGAGACGCCTGGGACCCGTTCCGGAAAGCATAGACGTACCCAGGGGGGTTTGGGGGTTCAACCCCCCCCCCCCCCCCCCTCCTTTGACCAAAAAAATGACTGTTTGGGGGGGAGGGGGGTTTGAGCCCCCCCCCCCCCCCCCTTCTTTGCCACTTGTAGCTGGTCTCGACCATCATTACCAATGATCTTGGCCTCGAAAATTGTAAAGAATCCTGTTCTCGGCCTTACACGATTTTCAAACAATGGTCTTGGTCTCGGCCTCGAACATTTTTGACTGGTCTCGGTCTCGAAAATTTGAAGGTACTTGGTCTCGGCTTTGAAACAATTGCTACGGACTCAAGAAGTGACAGATGCTTTGCAGGAGTATTTGAGCAAGCTAAATTAGTCATCCCCGTCTAGAAACTTTCCTGCGTGTATCTCTTGTTAAGCATCTTTGTGATCTCACTGCTGAAGTAGTTCCAGTTCTTGCCATGGAACCCCTCGCTCACCTTGTCCGGTTGGTAGTGGCTGATGGCACGGATGTGAAGCTTCTTCTTGGTCATCATGAAGAAGGTGTACAGTTCACATGGTCAAATCCTTGTAAAATAATAGTCCATTGTAAATGTTAAAATTGATGGGATCGATGAAGGAGTATAAAGCCAGATACATCAGTCGTCGCTGTCAGACAAACTTGTCCTGGGTGTATCTCTGGTTGAGCATCTTTGTGATCTCGGCGCTAAAGTAGTACCAGTTCTTGCCATGGATCTCCTTACTCACCCTGTCCGGGTGGTAGTGGCTGATTGCACGGATGAGCACCTTCTTATTGGTCAGGTTCTCCTTAAAGGTGGCTCCTGGGGCCTTTGGGGGCCACGTGTCGTAGAGCGTCTTGACAAATTCATCGGCCGGTTTGTGTTCATCCATGAGTGCCTTCAACTTGTCAACGTCTTCCTTCATCTCTAAGAGCGCCGCATCCTTCTCCTTGTTCTCTTCACCATCTTTATTCAGACGCCTCTGGAAGTCCTCCACCACCTCTGTGCTCTCGTCAAACCAAGCTGCAGGAAAATACAAACACCATTAAAGTGGTTCAGATGTAAAGAAAATAGAAACACTCATATATTTTTGTACCAAATAGCAATTCAGGATTTATGTCAACTAGAACGTAGCCGAGGTGTAAAGCGGTCATGGAAAAATGTAAAAATCTTTACAACTTAGTCAAAAGAGCCTAATCCCCATGACCCACCAACACCAAATTGTATAATAAATAGAGTCATGATTCACATCGATTTTGCTGCATATCGCAGAACATTCTTAAAATAGCAAAGTCTTGCAATTAAACTTGAATGTCTTTTGACATGTCAAAGAATCACAATATTTCAAAATTATATTCAAAATGTGAGCAAATGAAAGGACGGTACTTTCACAAACACAAAAACTGTATACAGCCATTCCATATAATGCATTTTAGATTCCGGCGCATCCGTTGGCTCATTCGCTATAAAAATACATAACTTCTAATACATCTTGGAATAATCATTTAATGTAAAGACTAAATTGTTTTCTTTTCAGTATTTACCTACACCATGGAAGTTTCTCGGCGCCATGCTCAGTGCAAGCTCGATGGCTTTCTTTGCATAATCCTTGCCCTTTGATGACATTTTTAGCAGCTTGGACCAAAAACAAGAAGTTAAGACAAACTTGAAACATAATGATTGATACGCTTGAAAAGAGAACTATGGGTATTTGGAAAATGCACTTTATAGTGTCATGTGTGGTTGACCGTAACTAAAAGTAAAAGGCAGTATGAGGAAAAGATGACGTAAAATCAGCATTGACATGAACTTTGTTGCTACATTCGTATATAAGCAACAAAGTATTTAGAATATTGGACAATTCAAAATTGGAACGCCTAAAAAGTTAACTTAACCTGTTAATGGAAATTCATGTGGATTGAATCAAAGGAAAAACTAATTTACCATCAACAAAAGAATCATAAGGAGCACAAAAGTCAGCTAAATACATATTATGTAGTATCGCCCAATAATACTTCTGGCCTGTAACCTTGTCATACACCCTGCCAATGCGGCTGTATGCGATTGCCTCTTGTTCAATGTCTTTGGTCCTGCACAGGATGGCAGCCTGCCTGTACCAGTCTTTGATGTCACAGACCAGGTCCACGTTCAGTTCCTCAGAGTCATTCACTGCTGACTCCACTAGAGCGTCACCTACATCATGATAATAGAAGAATATATTATAAAAAAACGACACGCGGCAGGATGGTAGCATGCCTGTACCAGCATATGATGTCTTAGACCAGTTCTACATTCAGTTCTTTATGTGTAAATCTCATCTAGAAGAATGCAGGCAAGTAAATCTGTTCGGGTAAGTGAAATCTGAGCATTTATGGTTCTCATTGACCGAACGGGCAAGTATAGAAAAGGGTTAGTGTGGAAGCTTGGGTTAGACCACGTCTACAAAGACTACAATGTATATGGTCATACTAGGGTATGACCTTTTGCGGCCATACACATATTTTCCTTGTAGCACAGAGTAGGCCTATATACTGTATTAGACAATGCATGTGTTGGCAAGTGTCCAATACATGCCACCCATGCATTTTCTATGCACAGCCTGCCACACACAACTGTATGATAATGCCTGTACAAGTGAGTTAGGCCAACCTGTTGCTCTGGCCTTGCCTGATTCCGCTATGCAAATGTGAAGGTACACGTCCTCCCTCAGAATATCCACCTCGCGCAGGATTTCTTGGTCTCCTTGGCACAGCCTACCCGCCTCCTCGATGGGATAATAGCACTCTTTCATCAACCTGTAGAATAACAGGGAGGATCTCCTTCAGCACTTAGGATGAAATTAATAATTTCACATGAAATCTCCTTGATACTGGTAGTAACAGAAAATTATAATGATAGGCTATTTGTAGCCTTCGAATAAAACATATTCTGAAGCAAAAAGAACATGACATCTCCCTGATAATAGAACAAAAGTTTAATTGCCTGTTTTAAAACTCTTCACTGAACTTTTACATAGCTACCTTTCATAATTTACAGCCCAGCTTGAATTTAACTTTAACTTAAAATACTTTGTGTAACACCCCTAGCTGTCGACTAGGTAACACCTCATCTCTATAATCCAAATTACCTATCTACTACCCATGATTGTTGTGTCTTAAAATCTGGTTAATCTAAGGAACATAAAAAACATAAATTTAAACTTGTATACTGTATTCAAGCTTCAAATTAATTTAGCCTACCACAAAGAGAGTGGGTCACACTCATCAGGCTATGCACAGGAGTCGGCAGGTTCAATGCCAACATGCATAGCCGGGGCATTAGACGTTCTCTAGCCTACCTGGCAACCAAATCATCCACGAGTGCCCCATCCCAAACCAAGACCTGAACAACTTGGACCTGACAAATATGAGGCTTAACAATTAGCGTATAGAAGCTCTGCTGCTTCCAACAATAAACATGGAGAATAAGAAAAGGCCTATATGTACCTGAAGCATTCAATGTGCAGCTGGTTCTGCAAGGCACATACACCGCTGTGGAAAAGGTCGGTGGCAAGTTGAAGGCATATCTTTGACTTGATGAGGGTGTCCGGCAGATACCCTACCAACTCGCTGATGGCCTGGATTTTCTCCCGCCTCCTCTTGTCTTCATCTCGTCCCGTCTCCTTTTCTGGCAGGTTGTTAATCCATTCCAATAGCTCCTCTGCGCACTGTTCCAGTGACACAAGCAGATGAGAACGCCACTTAACGCTCTTGCATGCACCTCCTTGCCTATAGGCAAGGGTGAAATGCTCCATCGCTTCTCGGTAGTTGCGCTCCACAAGCACCTAAGTATAGCAAAAATGATTTTGAACTTCTCTGTTACTCATTTACTTTGCAAACAGAGAAAATATATAATGTACACAAATATTTGATACTACCGCTGGTTATCAACTTGTATTTCATTCCAAATTATTTTTTTCTTTGGAATTACTTGGATTTCTTATTGTGAACAGGTCTGATCTGCTCCTTGAGTATCAAGTTACTATGAATACTCATTATAATAGGTTTTCCCGGTCAAATTCGTCAACGTATCATCCAAACTGACGATTCGATCATTCAAATTAGAGCGAGTTTTCTTCAAGCGCTGTTTGCTATTTTCATTTTTACTGATCCATGTAAAGTGTCTAACTCCACGAAAATTACTTGGAGCTTCTTCGTTTCTCTTCTGCCGTGTTGTTTAGCTTATGGTAAGAGAAGAATAAAATAGGGTTAGATTTTTTCAAATGTCCCTTCAGTATAAAGATAATTATCATTGAAAATCATCATCTGAAAAGCGTTAGCTAACGCTTTTGATAAAAAGTAGAATTGCCGTAGTTGAACACGCCCGGCCGCGGCCGGCGGCACGCCACTTGATCACGGACTCTGGCCTGCGGAGTAGCCGAAAACTTCGGCAGCGCAACCGTTACGAGTCGATGTACCCGACTGCATTGAGCCGAGCACGCACAAATTCTGTACCGTCTGTATACACGGGTGCGGATATCGTCAAACGGACGATTATTACTGCGACAAATCTACGGCAGGCCATCAGTATTCGGTGATAAAATATGAACTCAATATTCGGTTTTTTCACCAGGTAAACAGTAGTCGTTTTCTTTTAAACTTTCACAAATCTTTCAATTGTATTTTACAATGATATTGATTTAGGATTGAAGTCTCAAATGTCATTTTGTGCAATATCTGACACTTTACATGGATCACTTTAAGAGCGTTCACATTCGTTAATAGGCATTTGATTTTGTACTCCTGTTTATTCAAATTAGTTTTTGTATCGTTCAAATTAACACTGGCACAGTCGTCATTCAATTTCGCGCAGGTAATGAAGAGCAAGAAATGTGTACCTCAATCAACATTTTCGTTTATACCCTATTTCGCACATTAAGCCTTCCAATTGGTTTGGTATATAAATATTAATTTGTTATATAATTTGTGCATTTGTTCTCAATTTGTATTTATCCATAATGACGTTTCACAATTCAAAGACATATTATTCCCCATCAGCATGATATTAAGTGAATCACAGTGATTTGTTTATAATGAATAGAATCTCATTAATTTCAACAATTTTTATTTCAATAAATGCTTATATATCTAATATTCATTCAATTTATCTATTAATTTCATCATTATTTATCGTGTTGATACTTCTTTGTTTATTTTTATTAATTTAATTTAATTCAAACATCCCGCCCTCTACATGTTCCTTTTTTCTCATTTACATAGTTAGTGTACGCCCATGACGAATTAAAATGCACACTTTTTTTCAAAAGCTTGCCTATTGACGAATTTGAACAAATGCCCGAATGCCCACGACAAAATTTTCCGCTCTTAATTGGAATTAAGCGACGTTTTAGATTGGATGCTCTTTTTAAATTTTTATTTTGGCCGGAACTTCCGATCGCGTGCTTTAAAAGTAAAATTGAATGACCATTTTAGTAAATCAAATGATGATCCCAATCATCAGTCAATTTCGTGCTTAAAGGTGCACCTGTAAAGTGTCTAACACCACCAAAATTAATTTGAGCTTCCACATTTCTCTTATACCGTGTTGTTTAGCTTATGGTAACAGAAGAATGAAATAGGGTTAGATTTTTTCAAATGCCCCTTTAGTATGACGATATCTATCATTGATAATCATTCAGCTCAAGAGCGTTAATGAACAGTCATAAACGTCATAAACGTCATACAGTAATTAGTTGTAAAAGTTGACGCAAATTTTCGCTTTTTTAACCAGGAAAGCAGTTTTCTTTTTCAATGAAACTTTCACACATCATTCGGACATATCTTACAATGATTTTGGTATAGAATTGAAGTCTCAAATGTAATTTTGGGCAATATTTGACACTTTACAGGTGCACCTTTAATCGAATGATCGAATTGTCGGTTTTGTTGCTGTTTTGACGAATTTGACCGGGAAAACCTATATATATTATTATAATATTTGTAAATGAAAATGAGCAAAGAAAATAGGGTTTTCCCGAGATGCAAACCGAAAACCTCCGGATCGAACGACCATGCAGTGCTCTTTGCTCTTTTTCATGTATATTATATATATCTGGTCAGTTTCCCTTTGTTTGAAATAAATCTATTATTATAGGTTTTCCCGACTAATTTCCTACTTTACGCGCCCAAATTCGTTTATGTGCATTCAAATTCGTGCAGTTGCCGAGGAGGAGTCGCTTTGGTCATTCAAATTCATATTCCGAGCATTCACATTCGTATATATGGGCACTCAAATTTTAAATCCCGAACTTCAAAATCGCAAATGGGCATTCGATTTCATCCTTGGGCGCTATTTTCAACAAATGGGCATTCAGTTTGATACGGTAAGCTGGGCAATCGCTTGTTCGTGCATTCAATTTCGACCAATTTCCAGACATGTTCATTCAATTTAAGTTACACAAACAACATCCATACGTATTCATAAATAAACATACTGTTTATACATTTATGTATACAACTACATACATACGCACACATACACACACGCACACACATACAATCACACACATTGACTTTGATTTATGCGTTATATCATCATCACCGTTCTTTTTCTTATACATATAGTCTCACCCATTTCATCGTGCTATATCTTCCCGTTTTTTTTTCTTCAGATATACTTTTCAACATTTAATCTCCACTTTCGATATTCCTCAGTCACATTTGTCTAGATTTGTTGTTTAATGTTCAATAATTTAATCTGTATTTTCTTTGTATATTCATTCGTTCATCATTTTGTCTTTACTTTGTCATCATGCGATATTTAGTTCATGATTTGAATCTTTATTTTCATCACATTTTCTGATTTGTCATCATGTGATCTTTATTGTATCATCATCTTTTTTTTTCATAATTAGTATCTTTATTTCCATCATGTTTTCTTTAATAAATGTACTATATACCATGATGTTACATATCCTAACATGTCCACTGCACATGTTTAATTTGAATGCCAATATAATAAACTTGTTTGCCCATGCGCGAATTTGAATGATCGAAATGAGACTGGAGACTGCTGAAGATGAATTTGAATAACCATTAACGAAAATGAGCACCGATCGCTTACATTGGAATAAAGTGTGAAATTGGTTGCTCTGTTAGTTAATATGAATGACTAAAAACGAATGAATGACGATATGTCAATCCAAGCGCGGATTATACGAAATTGAATGCTGCTCATATAGGAAATTGCATGAGAAAATAACGAAATTGACCGGGAAAACCTATATATATTATAATTGGTATTTCAAACCAATAAAATGTGTGTTGAATTTGACAAGTTAATGGATCACTTTAATTATTTTTGAGAAGATTGTCTGGATTAGTCGGAGATAAAGAAAAGGCGAATGGATTTTTTTTTCTTCTACATGATTTATGACACACTCTTTTAATCAATTCGCCCAGTACATGTTGTTTGAAACAGTGTCCTACCTTCTTTACGCTCCACTTTGTATCATCCACCGAGGTATGCAAGGAAGCCAGCTTCCATGTTGTCATGGCAACGTTCTTGGCTGCCGACACTTTCTCATCACCTGTAGTGCTAGAAGTCAGCGCACTCTTGTAGCACTGCAAGGCGCTGTCCAGTCGCCTGCCCTTCACCACCGGTCCGAAGTTACCCTCCACCGCGGACTTGTAGTAGGAGTTCCCGCGCTCTCGCTGCTGTCTTGACCATGACTTTCCGGATCGTGATGTGGTCGACATACTTGGATATTCAAACTGGTGTGAAACTACAAATAACAAGAACACTACAAACATGACAAACATCAAGAAACTGGGATGGGTAACTTTCAAAATCCCATGTTCGAGCAACCATGGATAGTCTCCTAGTACTATCCATGGAGCAACGTTGTAATAATAAAAAAAAAACAGAAGGCATTTAATGCGCCGATCTCTCGGCGCAGTTATCTACACACAGTGAACAAATTAAAACATTTCATGGTATAGCTTATTTCTGCGCACAAAAGTATTAAAATTTCTTCTTCACTTTGCTTCCTTCCCACTCGAGAAGGCGTACATGTATACAAAATAATTATGTTATCAGGCAATGTTCCATGCATGTTAATTGTATGAGATGTACTTTACACTAAACTGTCTAAGTGGAATTATTACAGTTTTAGACAAATTGGTTCAGCTATCATAATCTAGGAAAATATATTACCATGAATTCAAATATGGTCTAAGAATTTATTAGATAACAATGTATGCAATACCCATGGTAATGTTTGAAGTATTTTATACAACTTTGTAAGGACTATGCACCCAGGGAAAAAGAAACCTCTAGTACAATACACCCCCTGGACAATTGCCACCACAACATCTAACCCAGGAACACTTACTCCTCCGGGACCATCAACACCCGGAGAAATATCACAAGGACATTTAACCTTGGGACACTTACTATCCTAGGATGATTAATCCCAAGATAATTACCTCTAAGAAAAAGTAAATTATCTGGCGCTAATCATTATCATGTGGGAAATTATCGTTGGGAGTATAATAAATCAGGGTGAATTTTACTGTGGATAATTGTTAGTGTGAGAAGATAATTGTCCAGGAATTGTTGTCGGTGAACCATTTACCTCATGGTCACTAGTTTCTAAAATCAGCTATCAATATGACCCTTTTGATTTTTAAAGGAGACATAATTTATTTATTTATTTATTTATTTATTCAAATATATTTATACAGGATAGCCTGATCAGCAAGGATACTGTTTTTCGTCAGGGTTCTGATATAACATCATTCAATATAAATAATACAATAATACATTAATATGATAGACATAATAAATATAAAAATATGTACAAATAGCATATGACCAGCAGATTCAAGATATACTTTTTAAGAATTTTGGACAAAATTATATTTAAAATAGCTTCAATTTATTTCAAATCATAAAAACACAATTAAGTTTCTATATACATATACAATATAAATATACTAACTTACTCCAGCAAGCACGCGATTGTCGGTCATAAATTACCCGATTAATCCGCACCTTAAAAGGAACCAACCAAATAAATCCTTTGACAAATAAAAGTGATTAATTGTGGTAATCTAGTAATCTGATTTTAGTTTACTAATCGTGTGTGTGCGTCATTGTGTGTGTATGATTTGAGTTGGTATGTGTGTGTGTGCGTGTATGTGTGTGTGCTTGTATGTTTTCTTTTTATAGGCCCTATATAGGGTAACACCGTATAGGGTAACAACATGGCGCCTATTGTTTGAGTTGGCCAAACTCTGTCTATATACGGCTCTGACTTCAACCAATAATGGTTAAAGTTGTGCTTTAGTAGTAATCATATTATAACAATATTGTTATAATATGCGGGGGAAGTGATATTCCATTATGTTATCTGACTTGGGCCCCGTTGCAGAAAGAGATACGATCGATTGTAAGTTACAATTAATTGTAAGTCAGATCATGTGTTCTACATGCGCCAATCTGATTTGTTGAAACGCGTACATTTTCTGATTTACAATCAATTGTAACTTACAATCGATTTTTATCTTTTTCTGCAACGGGGCCTAGGTCAAAATATAAGAGACACTGATTGGCTAACCTCAGTCATGTTATGTTGAAATATTTTATTATATCACACGGAAGAGTCGCGATATATCGATAGAGAAGAATTTTCCTGTAGACCTATGGCAAACACTGAAAGCGATGCTATCGATTGCAGGGGGGTGTTTCACAAAGATCCTAAGTTGAACTTAACTTTAAGTTGGACTTAAAAAGTATGGACAGCCATTTGTAGCCTTGGAATAAAATATATTCAAAAGCAAAAATGCAAGTATTTTAGACTTTCCATAAATTTTACATCAATAACATGAAATTCTCTTGATAATAGAAAATATCAATGATTTTAATCAACATTTTATGCCTTTTAAAATAATTGATACAAAATTGTTTCTTAGACACTAACGGCTTTCCATAGTTACTAAGTCCAACTTAAGTTCAACTTAGGATCTTTGTGAAACACCCCCCAGGTGTTATACAGTATTACATGCTGCAAGATAGATTATATTATGACGTCACAATGACTTGACAACATTTCACTTCGAAAAGCCAAATTTCGAGCTAATCGAGCTCAGAGGCTAAAAGTGTAAACATGTGTCACTTTTGTCATATAACATAACAGGTGTCAACTTTGATGTCGGGAAAAGCATGGAATGTTTCGTGAAGACCTTATAATCTTCCCTAAATAGCTTTTCAAATCCCTCGGAGAGGAACATTCTGTGATATTCCCTCCCCCACCACTTAACATATTCTGTATATATAATAGAGTATAGATTAACCCCCATAATCACACCATCATAATTACGAATTATTATTAACCCACTTTATTCAATTTGTAATCTTTCTAGTTTGCTATTTTTTTGTAAAGTATAAAAGGCATACCTTTTTATCTAGTGCAACATGAGAGATATCACACAAATTTACGACAGATGTATCCGATGCAATGATATATCACCACAACACTCCAATCGTACATATTCTTTTTGTTAGAATGCTCAATATGATCGCTGAATATAATGGTGCATTGCAATACCACAGTGAATTGTAGATTAACCTTCACAGTCACACCATCAAATAACAGTAAGCACTGAACCAACTATAATTCAATCGCGTCTTTCCAGTTTGGTATTGTTGAGGCTTAATGAGTACACAGATATGTGTGGGATTCCCTAGCGTGTTCCACCTTGATCTTTGTATATACTCATGAATGCAGATGCAATGTAACATTTAGTTCGAGGAAAAAAAATATATTGTTGCCAATTTATGTCGATGAACTATATTGATTGCGCAATATTGAGCATATAAAACAGTAGCGACTTTCGGATATGAAGCGAAATCCCGGAAGTGGCGTTCATAACACGCGCGCGACCGCGGGCTTACAACACGTCTGAGGTCTGAAATGTGTATGTTTGATTGATTTATGATTTCTGCAATTATTTCTATTTCACCGTCATTGTAGTACAAATACATGCATAGGCTTGTATTATATTGAGTATAACTCTACGGGAAAGTTAACATCATAGTTTAATCCACATTGCCTTTACTAACAAACACAATACTAAACCAATAGCGAAAACGAGATCAGATTTAAAATCATGTACGAATACGGTAAAGACCCGTATGTACACTCGATTCATATCCGAAAGTGCTCACCATAATGTACGCGCGTTCGGGTGGGATTTCCCAGCTTGATCATAATTAAGTGTACAATTTTCATTATCATCATTATCGTGGCACAAAAATAACATAAGCGAATTCAAAAGGGATAGTACAGTTTAGTTAAACTGAATTTTAGTAACCAAAACCTGCACCATAACATTACAAACTAATAGTTATAACTCGACCATACTCGAAAGGTATAACGAATTACAAACGACTAAGTAAAAAACATGTTATCATTCAAACATTCAAACATTCAGACGCAAGAGGGCGCTCTCTCAAAACGCATTGGTTCCAACCATTTTGTATAACAAGCCATATAATTTTACACGATGTGTGATATAAATATGCCATAAAACGGCAAGTAAGTTTATATTCACAAATCACAATACTCGTACAATATTTATGGAAGAGGACAATTAATAAGATTGCGTAATTCATATATAAAAAATCATTCATAATGAAACTAATGAAAAAAAAATAAATAAAACAGCTCAGTAAGGCGAGTATTTATTCAAGGAAATAAACAGTGTCCATTAAAAAAAAACCAAGTTTGACGGTTAATCTATCTACTTGTATGATTAAAGGTACACTTTAGTATTGTTACTTCCCGAAATGCCCCTTGACACTAAATTGGTTGGTTTAAAGGGACTTAGTAACATTGTCCAAATCCTGAAAATCCAATTGGAATTATAGCGGTTCTCTCATACCTTGTTGTGTTCGTCTTAACAAAAAAAGCATGGGACAGGTTTCGGCTTTTCAAATTTCCCTTTCGTTCAAAATATATTAACGATTGAAGTGTTCAGATGTTAAATTATCCACAGCATCATCGAAACGTGCACAAAGTCAGTGCAATGAGTTTAGTGAACATCAATTTGCATTTTTGCTCATTACTCAGCCATATAACGTCGATTTAACTTGAAATTTTCACACAATACCCAGAGGACATATCAGATAACAACAATATACATTGAATCAACCATTCATCACTTTTTGCACATGTCAACGAAGTTACTATATCCCTTTAATTCCATTTTAAAGTTCCTTGAATAAAACATGTCAAATGAGAATCATTCCCTTTCAAATGCTCTCATAGTTGAACATTTTGATGTTAAGATATTTTATTCATAAGTCTACCGGCCGGGGGACATTTTGACTTTTTAGAAAAATACAAAAAATGCTTATAGACTACTTTGAAAAAAAAAATCTAAAACGGTTTTTTATATAGTTGTTGACCCCCCCCCCCCCCCCACCTCACAAGGTGGGGGGGGGGGGGGGGGGTGGATGACATATACAATCATTCCCCCAGGTTTCAGGAAAGGATATTTGCTTACAATTAAGTTGAATTAACATATTTATAAATGATAGGAACAGCAAAAATGATAAAAATAATAATAATGATAATAATAATAATAATAATAATAATAATAATGTATTGGGTGTGTACGCCCTCCCCCCTCCCCCCCCCCCCCCCCTCGGCTGCAAAACAAATTTGGCGACGCCCCCCCCCCCCCCCCCCCCACACTCTGAGAGGACTTTTAGCCAATTGTCTTGGTCTCGAACAATTTTGGCAGGTGGTCTGGGCTGGGGAAAAAAAATTGGCGATGGACACCTTCCCCCTTCCCTACCCCCCCCCCCCCCCCCCTCACTGAGGAGAAGGCTTTAAGCCAATTGTTTTGGTCTCGAACAAAAATTTGAGGTGGTCTCTGCTGGAAAAAAAATTCGGGATGGACCTTGGACCTCCCCTCCCCCCATCCCCTCCCCCCATCCCCCCCCCCCCTACTGAGAGGGCTTTCAGCTAATTGTCTTGGTCTCGAAACAAATTTGAAGGTGATCTCGGCTGACAAAAAACAAATTGGCATCGAGTCTTGACCAACAAGTGGTCTCGGCTGCAAACAAAATTTGGCGACCCCCCCCCCCCCCCCCCCCCACTGTGAGAGGACTTTTCGCCAATTGTCTTGGTCTCGAACAATTTGGGCAGGTGGTCTGGGCTGGAAAAAAAAAATTGGCGATGGACACCCTCCCACTTCCCCCCCCCCCCCCCCACTAAGAGGACTTTCAGCCCAATTGTCTTGGTCTCGAAAAAAAATTTGCAGGTGGTATCGGCCGCAATTTTTTTTGGCGACCCCCCCCCCCCCCCCCCCCCCCCCCCCCCCACTGTGAGGGCTTTCAGCCAATTGTCTTAGTCTCTGCTGGGAAAAAAATGGGGATAGACCCCTCCTCCCCCCCCCCCCCCTCGCCGAGAGGGTTTTTTTTAGCCAATTGTCTTGGTCTCGAAAAAAATGTTGAGGTGGTCTCGGCTGGAAAACAAAATTGGCCCCCCGTCAGGTGGTGACGGAAAGCCTCTACAGATGACACCAGGACAACCTTTTAAGGATTGATGACTTCAGTAGACTAAATGTAGAATTTTATATTTTGAAGTTTATTTTCTCTTCTTTCCTCCATACATGCTAAGAACATATTTGATACACAAATATATTCATATTTAAAGGCAGCACAAAAAATATAATAACTGTAATGAGTATTCTTCCGAGGGATAATTCGAATACAAATGTATACATCGTTTATAGCGGCACATTTTTGAGTTCATAATAAGTGTACTTAAAGATAATGGTATTTACCTATATCAAACAAATCTAGGAAATATATGTTTCTACTTTATTGATTGAAAATGAGCAAAGAAAAATAGGGTTCGCCTATTTGTTATGTTATATAATTATTTGTTGATGAATTCATCCTCACTTCTAAAATAATGTCAAATACAACATATTAATGAATTTTTAATTATATCATTCTTAGAATAATTGGTATAAAAACAGAGATATGAAGTATTGTTTTGAAACACAAATGGATTGCACACATGGGAGTCAGCATCACACATCTTGTAAAAAAGACATACATGTATGTTTGTAAGATCTCTCTGGGTTTGAATCTATATCATTCACTTATGTAATAAATGCATAAGATATCCATTTTAAACGTTTGATCACAATACAAATATTTACCTCCGAAATTGTTGGCTGTCATGTAATAAATACATGTTTGAAAATGAAATAGCTGTGACTACATTGCATTTGTAATCGATATTTTACAAGTAAAATCACAAGTGTGCATGATGAATGGTAAGCCGAGGCAATTAGTACATATTTAGAAGACCTGTGTTTGTAAGACCTCGGTGTATTTTAATCTTGTCGATTCAATTATGTTATAAATACATGACGTCTTTATTACAAAATGATACTAATTTTTACATAACGAACATAATATATCTGATCTACACAAACAAATGCATTTGCAATTTTACAACCAAGATAATAATGATAATAATAACCGTCCCTGATAAGCATATAGGGTGAAACAAAAACCAGAGATGAAAACTAATAAGGTACAAATCACATGAGTGCATGATAAAATGGTAAGACGAGGCAAGTAACCAGTTGAAGACTACAGTAGAACCTCTTTATAACGAGGTCCTTAGGACCATGGAAATTACATATCACTATATCAGGTATCTTGTTATATCCGGGTAAAAACAACATAACGTAATATACAGATCTGGAAGCTGCGAAATGGCCTTGTTATATAAAGAATGTTTTGTTATGGTTGCCCGCGGCTAGTATGCTCCCCGGGGAGTTGAGATTGTGTAAAAGATAATTGTGCGGGTCTGAACTGTACCAAATGACCAGGGATAATAATAAGCGCTTAGAGGCTGTTCTGCATTAGGCGCTATACAAATACGATCTATTATTATTATTATTATATCAGAGCTCTTTATAACGAGGTTCCACTGTATTTGATTTCGCTATAACATGGTATTCTTCAACGTACTAAGCCAGAGTATTTCAGGACCAGACCGGAATGGGTTAAACAAGACGAACAGAGAGTGATGGAAGGAGAAAGTGGGAAATTATTTTGATGTGCAACGCATTAACCCGTTCAGAAGTTGATGGATGAATACATTCCACAACATCTCGCAATCGAACATTTCAATATCTAAAAGATAACATTTTCAGGTCTTGTGTAGAAAGCATTCTCATTTACAAAACAGAGAAATCGACCATGAATAGGGCCTTTAGGACTGGGGAGATGGACATTATAATTGGTTACTCGTAAGAGAACAAAACAGTCCTTGACAGAAAAAGAGATGTTCATCAAAGAATGCATTACATTGGTCACTGATTATTGACCGTTTACCTCTAACCATTGGCCAAAGAATTAATCAACTTGGATCTTGGAGACTCCTGGGCCCCGTGGCGGAAAGAGATACAATTGATTGTAAGTTACAATCAATAGTAAGTCTACCCAGATCATGTGTTCTAAATGCGCGAATCTGATTGGTTGAAACGCGCAAAGTTTCTGACTTACAATCAATTGTAACTTACAATCGATTGTAACTCTTTCTGCAACGGGACCCATGGTGTCGCAAAGGAAGAAGAAGAACCTAGGCAATGCGGTACATGGACTGCGTTGCAAGGGACATCCCGTGTTAAATTGAATACAACATACATTAATGATGGATAAAGATTACATAACCCAATCTCGTCTGCTAAGTAGAAGAAGTGACATATGCTTTGCATGAGTATTTGAGCCAGCTAAATCAGTCATCGCTGCCACAAAACTTTTCATTTGAGTATCTCTCGTTGAGCATCTTCGTGATCTCGGTGCTGAAGTAGTGCCAGTTATTGCCGTGGATCTCCTTACTCACCCTGTCCGGGTGGTAGTGGCTGATGGCACGGATGAGCACCTTCTTCTTGGTCATGTCCTCCTTAAAGGTGGCTCCTGGTGCCTTCGGGGGCCATGTTTCATAGAGCGTCTTGACGAATTCCTCGGCCGGTTTGTGTTCATCCATGAGTGCCTTGAGTTTCTCCATGTCTTCCTTCATCTCCAAGAGCGCCGCGTCCCTTTCCTTGTTCTCCTCGGCCTCTTTGTTCAGACGCCTCCGTAATTCCTCCACCACCTTTGTGCTCTCCTCAAACCAAGCTGTACGAAAACAAAAGCATTCGCAAATTTGTACTAAATACAGTCAAACCTGTGTATAGTGACCACCTAAGGGACAAGAGAAAAGTGGCCGTTGCATACAGGTGACCTCTATAGGAAGCTTCAATAACACTGTTAATGTTTTTTTCTGCAGGAGATCTTTTCTTGCAGGCACTATAGGCAGGTTGGCTGCTATAGACATGTGGCTGCCAAGACAGAATTTGTGAAAATCAAATAGAGGTTTTAAAGCTTACATAATTGTAATTCACATTGCTTTTGATGCAAAGCTGTGAATAGTATGAACATACTTAAAGGGATAGTACAGTTTTGGCCAAACCAAAACTTGCGCCATATCATTACAAGATATAAGTTATAATTCCACCATGCCATAAAGGTAGAAATACTTAAAATACTGATATCATTTAAAGAAGCAGCTGTTAAAACACAAGAGGGCGCTCTCTAAAAACATATCAGTTTCATCCATTTTTAAAATACAAATTGTGAATTATTGTGATGTTTTGTTAAAATAATAATTCAACAGAGTGATCATTAACCACTATTTAAAAACCTCTTTGGTATTTTTTTAGAAAAACTGTAGGCGTTGTATAATGTTTTTCTTAAATTGTTGAATAAAATGTGTTTCCCACATTTATTCAAATTTGATATACATTGACATTTTAGCTATTCCTAAACCGATTTTTATAAAAAAAATCTTTTATCTTTAAATTCATCTGCTCTTCCAAATATTACACTTAGTTTTCCATTAGTTTTCCAAATTAATTATTTCTTGACGTGCCCTCTAAACCGAAAACTATACTATGATATAGTATAGTCTTAGTAACCAGAATGCCTGGTACAATGCACACGCAATTACATGTATTTTTTAAATTGATTTACACAATTATGAGCAAATGAAAGATACTTTACAACCACTTTACAACCATTATACATGTACAAACAAGGCATTTTACCCTGGCTCAATATATAGCAATTTTCACTTACTGATGTATCCTTACGAATATGACCCTCATTAAAGACTATAAAATTCCAGTATTTACCTACTCCATGGAAGTTTCTCGGTTCCATGCTCAGTGCAAGCTCGATGGCGTTCATCGCGTAAGCCTTGGCCCTCACTGACATTTTGAGCAGCTTGAATTTAATAAAATAAGTATAGAAAAATGTGAAACATGAAGATTAACATGCTACTGAAAAGAACCAAATAAATAATTTGGGTATTTGGAGAATGAAGGTCATAGTGTTATGTTAGACGCATTTTGAATATCAAATGGATATAATTAGCAATGAAAGAGTGTTAGAGAGAGTTAGAGAAGAGTGGAAACGTGTTGGAATCATATAGAATAGAAAGAGGAAATGGGTGGTGTGATGTATCCCTAGCCGTGCATGCGCATCGCGACAATACATTGAGTTTGGAACATATCTTTGTAGTCACACGTGTCTTGCTTTGTCTCTCTGAGTTACCTGATTGTATGCTATTTGGAATGACTGTGGTATGCTAATTTATGCCAGGTGTCTTGCTTTGTCTCTCTGAGTTACCTGATTGTATGCTATTTGGAATGACTGTGGTATGCTATATGCCAGGTGGCACACAGAATTATACACGATAGTTCGTCAGACTGGTTCTATAGAAGAATAAAAGGGAAGAGATCAGGAGAAAGGAAACACATCATGATATTGGACTCTGTGAAGGAGAAGAAGTGTTATGTTGGGTAAGCATTCCACCTTCAGCCAAAGCCATTAACATTATTCCTTCAACCAAGAGTGAGAAGGACCATAAAGTGAAAGTAAATCTGACAAAATATTTCAGATGTAGAACAAACATAAATTTTGACTTGATTAGGATGTCGGTGACACAGCTCCCGCTTCATCCATCCCTGGCGAAATTAAGGAAATGACCGTAGAGGGATCTCCTGCTGTTGCTTCGGATGCGCTCAAAACTTGCACCTCTTGTAAGAAGCAGAAGGAACAACTAAAGCTGTCTAAAGAGGACATGAAGGAAAAAGCCTTGCTTAACACTGTGCTCATTTGTGAAAATGAAAATGTGTACGCTCTATTGAAACAATTTAGAAGAGAGTGCAGAAGTCTTCAGGACCTAAGAAATACAGACTGAAGCCTAATTGATAAACTGAATAGAAATTTTAGAGATGGAAGCAAAACTGAAGAGGAAAGAGGAAGAGTGCAGAGAGACACTAGTCCAGGCTGACATTCTGAGCACTCTCTGTTTATCAGCTGGCATTGACACCACTATTAGTCAACCTCGTGAATTACGGCATTCTCAACCGTCATTCCTACCTCTCTCAAAACCACTTCACTCAAGCAGGATAATCATTTGCGTCCTACTAGCCAGACTCGGTAGTGAAACGGCAGTGCCAGCTGCTAGACCTACCTCTCCCAATCATACACATGATGCAGCAGTGATAGCCGACAAACCTACCTCTCTCAAAACCTCATCACTCGAGCAGGATAATCATTTGCATCCTATTAGCCAGACTCGTGAAACGGCAGTGTCAGCTGCTAGAACCTACCTCTCCCAATCATACTCATGATGCAGCAGTGATAGCCAGCAATCCTACCTCTCCCAAGCCTGATTTATACAGACTGGTTAATCATAGGCAGCCTAAATTAAGGAAACTTCCCTTCAGGCAACTGCCTTCTTCCAAGCACTCCTCGTACCTCAGACCTATGCCAGATGCCCATCCCAAGATCAATGTCAGCGCCCCTCAAGGCGGACACCGCATGTAGCTTCCAACAGATGTAGAGTCTAGAGGAGTTCAAGGGTCAGCACGGTACAGGTCCATTGCTCATCATCCGCAGCAAGGTAGTAAACGCCCCAGCTGTATGACGGTCATCAATCACAGAAGAGCATGCAAAGCTGGGTAGATGGAGGGAACACTTTCAAGAGGTATTAAATCGACCAGAGCCCAATTACTCTCCCACATTCCAGAAGCAGACGAGGATCTTGAAATCAACATGGGCAACATCACAGTTGGGGAAGTTAAAGAAGCCATTCGAAAATTGAAGTCTGGAAAGGCACCAGCAGAAGATGGAGTGTGTCCTGAGATGCTAAAGGCTGAAGAACAAGAAACACCTAACTTTTTGAGACACATTATGCAAGATATATGGGACAAAGAAACCATACCAGATGAATGGAAAACCGGTGTCATTGTTAAGCTGCCAAAGAAGGGAAACCTTGGGGACTGCAATAACTGGAGAGGCATCACATTGTTATCCCTCACCAGCAAGATATTCAGCCGCATTATCTTACAACGCATCACAACAGCTGTGGATACCATACTGAGAGAAGAACAAGCCGGTTTCAGGAAAGGACGATCGTGCACAGATCATATTTTTGTGCTACGACAGATCCTTGAACAGCTCACTCTATGTGGTGTTCGTAGATTTCGAGAAAGCGTTTGACAGCCTTCATCGTTCTTCATTATGGAAGATACTCAGACCTTATGGTATTCCACAAAAACTAGTCAACATCATACAATGTATAATGTATCATACACTGTATAATGAATTTGAATGCTGAGTTATTCATAACAAACAACTGACGGAACCATTTACGGTAAACACCGGAGTCAAACAGGGATGTATATTATCACCATTACTGTTCTCCTTGGCTATTGACTGGTTGATGAGAGGTGTCACTCAGGGAAAAAGACAGGGCATCCAGTGGACACTCACCACAGTTTTAGAGGACCTGGACTATGCAGACGATTTGTGACTTCTATCAAGCAGGTACCAAGACGCACATCAGAAGACAGAGTTTATTTAGGGCAGCAAGCACCATTGGCCTTAAAGGTGAATAACAGTTTTGGGAAAGTTACAGAAAACATTTATATTGGCCACAATAATTGATCAATATTGTTGATAAAGTATTTAAAGGGACTGTCCGCCTTTTGCAAGCCAAATTTCAAAAGTTGCAAGGTTATTGTCTTATATGAAAGAAAATGTCAATTAACAGCATGCCTGACAAAATTAGGGCTTGAAATCTCTTTTTTTGTGGAGTTATAGACCTCAAAATAATAAAACGACACAGCGCGTTTAATTATGCATTATACGAGTATTCACCCGGTGCAAAATTTCGCTCACGGCGCATTCCATGGAGTACCATGTTGCTGTGCGTGACCCATACGTGACCCGCGCACAGATTGTGATCGAACAACGGCGTAAGCGAATACTAAACAAAATAACCCAAACTCGCTAAAACTGACTACATGTAATTGTATATTCTTCATTTTCGAGACCTTTTCCGTGACATACCTTTACAAATGTCGGCTTCACAATACCTTTACAAGAATAAGTACAATATTGTTAAACTCCTTTATTGACCGATATATAGTTTGGTGGAGGCCCGGGGCGCATTCGTTTTTCATTCGTAGAATCCAAATTACAGGGCTGTTCGATCTTAATTTGTGTGTGTGTGTTACATTCATCCTCATCCGTCTACTGGAAACTGTCCAGACGATTTGTAAAAGGTTGACGGTCCCTTTAAAAAGAACTTGTGTGGTAAAATCCGAACAAGCATCGTTACATGCAGAAATATCGGAAAAGATCCAATGGCCGCATACCGAAAACCATGGGCGGACCATGTGGACTTTTGCACGTAGTGTTTGCGCGATTCCGCGTTGGCGATCAATTTACTGTAAATCAGTTTTATAATTTTGCAAATATATCCATTAGTAGGCGGTTTCCTGGCCAAATGTTTATAATCCCATATTAGTAAAATTATTTTCTTTCACATGGTTTGTAATGAGAGTGACATTTCATTTTTTGCGTGTGGGTCGTTTCCCATTACTGGCATTTGCCTTTAACCCTAATCCCACTGGGTTATTTTGGTCACTTGAGTCCACTGGGGGGGGGGGGGGGGGGCCGTTTTGCCCCCCCCCCCCTCAAATCTCGGCAACGAATGGACCGATTGACTTGAGAATTGGCACATACGTAAAACAAGTCGGGTAGAATAAGAATTTGAAGAAAACAAAAAATTGGACCATTATTTTTTTTTTAATAATTAATTAAAATTTTGAATATGCAAATTTTTTATGAATTTCGGGGAAAATTGGGATTTTCATCTAAAATCAAGAGAAACTACAGGGTTTCTTCAGGTTTTCTGTAAAAATACTTTCAAATGATGTAATTCATCATATCCATGTTTTTTATGGTGATAAAATATATCACTAATTTGCATAAATATGCAAATTAGTATTCCCGGATTTTCATTCTTATGTATTTTATTGTTTTTATTGTGTTTTTTTTGTTTTTTTTTGTTTAGAAGAATTTATCTCTGAAGTGTATGAATTAAACTAATAACAAAGAAATAATCCAAATTATAATTCAATGTAACAATTATAACAGATTTGGAGTTTACAGGGCATCGGATGTAGGAATTACATAGAAACCTGTACAAAAATTGCAGTTTTTTGTGACGGTCGAGCAATTATCGACCTCTAAAATCAGTTCTACATGTCCGACCGGGGTGAATTATATATCAAAACATGCGGGAGACTTGAGAGAAAAAAATCATGAAGTTTGAACGTGAAACTCCAATCGGTCTAGATGCACGTCGAAAAAACGACAGGGGGGGGGGGGGGGGGGCGGGCGCCAAAATGCCCCCCTCCCCCAGTGGGATTAGGGTTAAAGTCAATGCTAATAAAACACAGGCACTGAGGAAAAACACAACTAACAATAATCCTATCATGGTAAATGGAAAACCATTAGAGGACGTACAAGAGTTCACATAATTGGGTAGCAAGGTAACACCAGATGGCGATTGCATCCAAGAAATAAACGCAAGGATCAGTAAAGCAAATCAAGCTTTTGCCATGCTCAGAACCATCTGGAGAAGCACCGGACTAAATATCAAGACAAAGATAAAGATCTTCAGGAGCAATGTCCTTCTCTATGGATCAGAATGCTGGAAAACCACCGTCGCCATTAAACACAAGCTAGAAGTGTTCCAAAACAAATGCCTCCGGCGCATCATGAAGATATTCTGGCCCAACATTATCTCCAATGAAGATATTCACAGACAAACTAGAATGATGCCCATGGAACAGACCCTTGAGAAGCGCCGATAGAGATGGCTCGGGCATGTTTGCAGAATGTCGCCCAACTCCATTACAAGGACTGCAATGCGATGGACACCACAGGGCAAACGAAAGCGAGGCCGACCAAAAGAAACATGGAGACGCACCATTCAAAAAGACTTGAAAGGCAGAGGACTCTCCCTCAACACAGCCCCCCATGTAGCAGCAGATGGAGATCCCTCCTGTTGCCTCAAGCGCCTGATGGCACAGGCGAGGATTGAGTGAGTTAGTATGACGGAAGACACGGACCCTTCTACGCTTCCTCCCAGGGCAGTGCCTGTTAGCTATGCTGAGGTCGTCAAAGGTCCTCCAGACATCAGCGCATCATTGTCATTACGGAGGGCCAATTCTAGTCAGGATGCCATGCACTACTCTCCCGCCAATGGGAGTCCAATGAAAGCTCCAAAGATGTAGAGTCTACAGGAGTTCAAGGATCAGCACGGTACAGGTCCATTGCTCATCAGCCGCAGCAAGGTAAAAGACGCCCCAGCCATATGACGGTTGATACTGACCTGTCTACGCTTCCACCCAGGGCAGTGCATGTTGGCACTCATGACATCGGTGCACCATTGCCCATTCAGGCGGCCAGTTCCAGTCAATTTTCTATGCACAACTCACCCGCCAATGGTCCACCTTTTCGGCACGGCCGAGCCTCAACAGCCAGCCACAAGTCCCTCATAGAATCTGTATATCAAGTATCAATCTCTACTCTTCAACTGTTAGCACTCCCACTTGCCCTTACAGACCAACAATAACAGCAGCATTAATAGCCCAACACCAACGCATGATTCACCTTTAATACTCAGTCCAGCCTCCAACTCATACCGGACCACTACGCCAGTCGAAGCCAGTCTACAATCAGACTTTGCACATTCAACTCAAGAGGGTTTAATTCGAATAAATGTTACTTGTCCCTTCTCTCTGCTCACTCAGACGTTATCGTCATTCAAAAGCATTGGCTTCATGATGCTGACCTCTACTCTCTCAGCTCCATTAACAGTGAGTTCCGTGTCTTCGCTAAGTCACATGACTGCTTCCAAACCAACTTATTTATCTATAGAAGGGCCAGAGGAGATGTTTCCACCCTAGTCAGAAGATCGCTGCCCTGCTCCTCTGAGGTGATCCCCTCTTCGTGTTCACAAGTACTGGCTGTCAGCTTATCCTTTTCTTCAAGCCAACAATACATCCTCTTCAACTGTTATCTACCATGTGATGATGATGCCACCAACATCGCTGAGTTCCAAGCTGCCCTTGAAGAAATCTCTCACATTACCTCATGCAACCAAGCCTATTTTCCTATTATGGGAGGTGATCTCAACGCTGACCTTGTAAACAGAAGGAGAAGACCAAAGGCCAGGATGTTATTAAAAGATGTCATGACTACAATGGCTCTAGCTTGCCTTTCTGTTCTCATAGGAAGAAAGGAGGCCCTCACCTTTCAGAGCGATGATGGATCAAGACGTTCTAATATTGAATCCTTTCTGGTCCCGGTCCATTTGTGCAAATCAATCAGTAACTTGGTCGTTCACTATGATGAGCAGCTCAACATGTCAGACCATTTCCCTTTATCTGTGAGCTGGAACCTCAGTCAGGAATCCTTCCCAAATTGTCCTGCACGTTCTCATGCCTGCAAGGAGTCTGGCTGTACTGGACTTGCTCGCCCAAAAGTTAAGTGGAACGATGCCAACTCTCTACAGATTGAAGCTTTTTATACTGACAAGTTAGAGTCTGCCTGCCACAAGATCCTTGGAATGGGACTTATGCTACTCTGGTCACCAGATACAATTGCCGAAACCTTTTCTTTTCTCACCACGACCATATTTAAACCCTCCGTCCCCCACTCCAAAGGGCTTCGTCAAGGCAAGGGCAATATCTTGGCGGAGCATGTCATCTTTCTTGGCCCAGTTGCAAGGAAGCTTCTTCTTCACCTTCTCAATCACTGCAGCTACCACCACTTGTTCCCCTCTGACTTGAAGGAAAGTCTGATTCTACCACTGCATCAAGGCAAAAATCAGCTATGCTGAAAGGGACATCCACCCTATGAGAGGGAATACATTTCAATCAATTATTTCATTCATTTCATTTCCAAACTTAAATCATAAAGTACAAAATACAAGTTCATTTACATAATATGATCTTACAAATAAAATAACATAAATATAGAAAGTTAGATTCAAGTCATTTAATATGAAATTGAAGTAAATGTAAACATAAAATACGAAAATACGGAATGCCCACAAAGATAAGGATCGCACCGATCCAGGTAACTACAGGTGCATTACCTTATCCCCTACATTTTTAAAGTACTGGAGCTTCTTATCAAACCAAAATTGGAATCTGACCTTGGCTCGCATAACATCCCCGACCACCTCCAATTTGGGTTTCAGAGGGAGAACTTCTGTGTTTTCGCTTCAACGCGTTGCAACGGCTCTTCCAGAAAGCTGCCTACTTGTATTGCACTCTTAGATGCCCAGAAATCCTCCGACTGGGTATGGCACACTGGCATTTTCTCTAAGTTGGAAGAGACCCATCCTGATCCGCAGCTGAGGAACCTCATCCTTGAGTTCTATAGAGACGCATCCAGCAGGGTCTTTTGGGAAGGAAGTGTGAGTCCTCCAATCAGCATTCTGCAGGGCGTTAGGCAAGGGAGGGGGGGGGGGGGGGGGTGTTCTTTTATCTCTACTGTATCTCCTAATATCAATGGCCTGATAGAAGTTCTTGCCAAGAGAGGTATCGGATACTTTTGTGGCAACCTGTTCACTGGTGTCCTTGCCCTGGCTGACAACGTTGGCCTCATCAGTAACAGCCCAATCGAACTACAGCAGATGCTTGACATAACGCAGGAATATGCAGCCACCTTGAAGTACACTATTAGCCCTACGGGAAGCGCTATTCTGGTGTTTAATCACGCCCCCCCCCCCCCCCCCCCCCCCAGTGTCATCCCAGCTGTTGGCAACTACTGTAGTTGGCAACTACACGGCAAGCCCAATGCGGTTGTTCTTTCTCATCAACACCTGGGAATTACAAGGACCTCTCTGTACGGCAATGGCGTGCCACCCTGAAACTTTTATATCTTCCGGACTTCTCTGATATGCTAGTAAACCCTCCAGCCTACAACTCCTGGAAGTCGAAGGGCGTGGTAAAGTCTTCATTGTCAGTTGCTGCTTCGAAGCTTTGGGTCGGGCCCTTAGCATCAAGTCCTCGTTCTCTTTCTAAGCTTCTCCGGTCAAGCCTCGAGTCTCCGACCTGTACACGCAATACATTACCAACCCCATCTTCCGTCAAGCTATCGTCATTAGAAATCAGCCATCCTGCAGAAATCAGCCATCAGCCATCAGCCATCCTGGTCGGGGACAACTAGACATCTGCAAACTTTGTAATGCTGACAGGGAAGACAAAGTCCACCTCCTCGCTGTCTGCCCCCGGCTCTCATCTATCAGGAGTGACCTGTTGTGTAGACTTAGAAACATCCCCAGCCTGAGCCATGTTCACCACCTCCTCTCTGGTTCCTCGCCATTGATGTTCACCACCTTTTTTCTTCTCTCTCGACATTACCATATAATGTCTTTCACCTCCTTCATACCTTGTTGCTTCTTTTTATATTGCATCTCTATTCTACTCGTCTAGCGTTGCTCAGTAATCAGTAAATCAACACATGCAGGTTCATGTGGATCTCTGAGAAGAGCGGAGACAGAATAAGAAGGTGACCCCTCCCCCCTTTACCCCCCAGAAATATATAAAAGTGACAACATTCAAACAAGTGCTTAACATTTGGGCAATTTCAATACTGGAAAGTGGAAGAAGATCTGCAGTATCGCCCAATATTTTGGTCTGTGTTACCTTGTCATAAACCCTGCCAAGGCGGCTGTATGCGATTGCCTCTTGTTCAATGTCTTTGGTCCTGCACAGGATGACAGCCTGCCTGTACCAGTCTATGATGTCCCAGACCAGGTCCACGTTGAGTTCTTCAGAGTCATTCACTGCCGTCTTCATGAGGTCATCACCTACATCATGAGAGTAGATTAGATTAGAGAATATTAGTGGAACGAACCAGCTTTAATTTTGTGAATTTAAAAACTTAAACTTATTTTATTTCGGGTAAAATGAACTTTCGGAATAATAGATGTGTGGTCAAAAAAGAAATTTGGAATAATGAGCCTATAATAACCCCCATTCATACTAAATTTGTACATTGCAATAAGACTTTCTGGACTTTCAACCCAGTATAGAGTGACATAAAATGAGTTTGGCATCAGATATTAAACAAGTTGTTGTGCTCTCTTTAAATATGGAATCTAAACCGCCACATCCTCAATTTGTCTGTAACTAAAACGTGATCATGTATGGTTTTACTTGTCCTAACGGGCCAGTAAAATACAAACAGTAGTGTAGAGGCTTGCGTTTGACCAACCTGTTGCTCTGGCCTTGCCTGATTCCGCTATGCAGGTGTGAAGGTACACATCCTCCCTCAGAATATCCACCTCGCGAAGGATTTCTTGGTCTCCGTGGCTCAGCTTTTCCGCTTCCTCGATGGGAAAATAACACTCTTTCATCAGCCTGTCGAATTACAGGGAGAATCATCTCTGTCAGCACTTTGGTTGAAATTCACAATTTCACATGAAATCTTGATACTGGTAGTGATAGAACATCAACATGATATATTTAGGCTATTTGTAGCATTGAAATTAAACATTCTAAAGCAAAAAAGCAAAATATGTGAGGCTTGCGATAAGATACATCAAAAACATGAAACCTCCTTGATAAAAGAACAAATAATAAAAAATAAATTTAATTGCGTGTTTTTAAACTTTTTACTGCAATTTCACATGAACCGCTTTCATAATTTAAAGTCTAGCTTGAATACAAGGTTAACTTAAACAAACTTTGTGTAACACCCGTAGCTGTCGATTTGGTGACATCTCATCTCTACAATGCTAACTACCTAACTACTACCAGTGATTTGTCTTTCTTATAATCTAGTTAACCTAAATGATCATACAAAATATACATTTAAATTTGTATTTTCCATCTTCAAATTAATTTAGCCTTGCACAAAGAGACTGGGTCACCCCTCAACAGGCTCTGCACATGAGTCGGCAGGTTCAATACCAACAAACGTCGCTGGGCCTTAGACCTCCCCCATGTAGTGTACCCCAATGCCCCAATGCCAACTACATCATTCACGAGTGCCCCACCCTTTTACCACCCGAAAAAATAACACAAACCCAGACCTGAACAACTTGGACCCCGACACAAATTGCAGGCTGCACAATTTGCGTATAGAAGCTCTGCTGCTTCCGACAACAACAAAAAATAAGAAGAAAAAGAAGCCTACAATGTACCTGTAGCATTCAATGTACAGCTGTTTCTGCAAGGCACATACACCGCTGTGGAAAAGGTCGGTGGCAAGTTGAAGGCATATCTTTGACTTGATGAGGGTGTCCGGCAGATACCCTACCAACTCGCTTATGGTCTGGATTTTCTCCCGCCTCCTCTTGTCTCCATCTCGTCCCGTCTCCTCCTCTTCAGGTAGGTCGTCAATCCATTCCAGTAACTCCTCAGTGCACTGTTCCAGTGACGTGAGTAGGTGGGAACGCCACTGAACGCTCTTGCATGCGGCGCCTTGCTTATATGCAAGCGTGAAATGCTCCATCGCTTCTCGGTAGTTGCGTTCCACAAGCACCTAGGTGTGGTAGGGGACGTAGCAAAGATGATTTTGAGCTCCTTAGTTACTCATTTACTTACAAACATACTTGATCCTACTGGGTGGCATCAACTTGTATTTCTTTCTAGTTTAACTTCTTCTAGCTTTGTACTACCCTTCTGTTACGTGGATTTCTTACTGTGAACAGGTCGGAACTGTGCATTGAGTATAATATCAAGATAATGATGGATAGATTCCGCTTGATGAATACTAATTATTATTATTATTAGCAGTATTAGCATTATTTGTATTATTATTATTAGTAGTAGTAGTAGTTGTTGTTGTTGTTTTGATTGCACTGTATTACCTCGTCATGACATCAGATACACACTCACAATCAATCCAGCAATTAATGTGCCATCTCTCCACTCCCTGGGACGCATTCCAGCAGGAAACCTATTTAGAATTGGTTATTTTTTGGGGTGTATTCTGAAAACGATTTTAAGTTAAAATTTATTTTATCTACGTCATATCAACGTCATTAAAATATTACACTGTACTTGAGGAATAGCGATTTGCTAGAATATATTTTAGTGACGTAGATATGACGTGCAGATAAAATAAATTTTAACTTCAGAATACACCCCTGGTTAGTCATTGAAACGATGTCCTACCTTCTTCACGCTCCACTCTGTGTCAACCACCGAGGCATTCAAGGAAGCCAGCTTCCATGTTGTCATGGCAACGTTCTTTGCTGCCGACACCGCCTCATCACCTACAAAATATTTGTATTTATTTAGGTGCATATAAAAATAATATTCTATATGATGTTGGAAAGGTAAACTATTGCTCACTTTCTTTAGATCACCCTAATTAGTGCTTCTCCAGTAATGTTGTGCTTGTATTAATTGCCCATATTAAATCATATGTCTGGATGTGGTCTTCCAATTAATATAATCATTTGACTGAACTTTCTGGACTTTTGTACTGGTAAATTTATTTTCGTGATCAATTTATTAATTTTAATTGACCTATTTTCATGTTGGTTTGACTTAACATATCGTTAGTTCTCTTATTGTTTGCTTGTTCTCTAAAATGTTTAAATAAATGTTGTATAATGTACATTGTATGTATTTGAATGTTATCATTATTTAATTTTGTATATCCTTTAAATGTATAAAATCTATCTAAAAAAATTACAGGGTGTTAAAAACATTCTTTAGAATAACTTTCAAACAGTGTGAAACATTGTCAAACCTGTCGTGCTAGAAGACAGCGCACTCTTGTAGCACTCCAAGGCGCTGTCCAGTCGGCCACCCTTCACTACCGGTCCAAAGTTACCCTCCACCGCGGACTTGTAGTACGAGTTCCCGCGCTCTCGCTGTTGTCTTGACCATGACGGTCCGGATCGTGATGTAGCAGACATACTTGGATAATTCAAACTGGTGAGAAACTTGTTAATGAGAAGGTTAAACAGAGATGGGTAATTTGCAAAATCACATCTTTGAGCAATTGTTATAATAATAAAATTATAACATATATAGGCTTTTAATACTGCAATTTCATTTTCTTCAAAAAGATGACCAGGACGCAATTATCTACACACAGCGAAAAAAATAGAAGCAAATCAAGTACGTGGACAAAAACAGTAGAGCTGTACTATATTCAACAAAACATTCAAACAAACTATATTTTGCACACAAATCATTTCAATTTCATTTTCATGTTGATTCACACACACACACACACACACACACACACTCGCGCACACACACACACACACACACACACACACACACACATACGCACCAACGGTGAATTTCAGGGACCGGTCGCGGGCACAATTTAGACCGTACTTTCAGGGACCGGAAATGTTCTAAACGTGTATTATGCGGACCGGGCGCGACAGTTAGGAATGTGTGTATTATGCAATGCATGGACCTATAGTAGGCCCGGAAATGTTGCAAAGGTGCATTATGTGGACCATATTATGTGTACGTAAGTGTACCATACATCGCATCCGGAGGGTGTTTCACAAAGAAATTATTTGTCATCATGACAAATTTGTCATCATGACAAATTTCAATTGTCATCATGACAAGTTGTCATCGTCCATAAAAATGCGTTTCACGAAGCTCATGACAACTTGTCATCGAAAATAATTGTTTTAATCTAATTATGGACGAGCCTGAATCTATAATCTGCCAATACAGCAAGAAGCCTGCAAGAACCAAATGATGGCCGTAAGTTTTTATCTTATTTTGTGTTTAATGTGTGATTGTGAGTTTGCATGCTATGTTATTCAGCTATTATATGTCATTGTTATCAACCTTACATATTATTTGTTGACAAACTATGTAGAAAATTGTTATATTTCAATGAAACCCTTCGATTTGTTTCACGAGAATTATTGCGTGAATTGCACTAGAGCGGTTATCGAGATCGCACCCCGCCGAAACTCTGCGGTGGCTACTATGTCCAAAACCCCGTCTCCCTGGCTATAAACGCGAAATAACATTAAACCTCCTTCACTCCTTGACCTTGTCCTTGCCCTTGATCTTACTCGAGTAAGACTAAACTCTAAAATTTAACACCTTTCTTTGTCATAACTTGCAGCCATGATATGGTAGACTGTCTCTGGTCTACAATTACAAGCCTTGCCCTTGTCAAAGACTTTGACCTTTGTGTCGCTGTCGTGAGTTTGCAGAACGCCAGCCTAAATTATGCTAATAATTAATCATTTTAATATTATTATAAATTGATATGCCACGAGTATAGCCACTAAATAAGGGTTAGGTTTATATGTTATAATGGTATAGCATGCAGTGGTGGGGCCTAATGCACAATGTTAATTGTTATGTGATGTAAAGTGTAACTTGGCGCTAGATAAAAATGACAATTTTTCGCTCCATTCCAAATCAAAATACGTGATTTCTGCACCACCTCGACTTCTCTCCAAGTCGTATCGCGACTTGTGACGTTGTGTTAATTAGCCTTTGCACTATCATATCAGTGGCAGTACGCGCACGGCTAGTATGCTCCCCAGGTAGTTGAGATTATATACCAGTGACAGTTTGTCACTTTAAAAAAACCGCGAGTGCGTGTGCACTCCCATGCAGGATAGTCATACACAACTAGCTTGATGCGTTGACTGAAGTAAGCGAACAAAACTAATTCAATACACTAAATCCTAAAATAACGTACAAGTTGAAGTAGTACTAGTAGTAGACGGAAGTACTAGTACACATTTAATTCCTATTTGAGATTCTATATGATCATTAGACAACATACAATGCTAGTTTTATTTCAGTCATAAATTATTGAAATTCTGATGTGTATTTTTATTGTTCTATTATCTCATTCAATTTACAGGAATCAAGCCGAAAATCAAATCTTTCTACAGAAGATATCAAGATTCTTGCTAATTTTGTCAGCGAAAATTATGATGACATATTTGGGAGAGCAGATCGGCCACAGGTAAGCAGGGAAAACAATGATATGTATATCAGGGACTACTTTTTAAGCTTGCCTGCACAAAAATTGATTTAAGTTAAAGGAAGTTTATTGGGCATGGAATGTCTTCTACAACATCTGTACATTGGACATTAGATATTTAACTTGTTTAACTTTTTCTTTGTAGATCTGTCCATCCATTCTTACAGAACTATGCTACTTGGAACTAAATCAAATTATAACATTAATCATTGCACTTGACATGCAGAACATAACTTGTATTTTGTTTGATTCATCTGATTGTGTATAGATTTATCTATTTATGTATTACAGATATTGATATTGACTGAAAAAAAACATTTTAACTACGTAACTGCCCATTTTTAGCTCATCCGGCCCGAAGGGCCCGATGAGCTTATGCCATGGCGTGGCGTCCGTCATCCGTCCGTCCGTCCACAGTTTTCAAAATGCTTCTTCTTCGTTATTTTTCAACCGATTTTGATTCTGATTGTTTCATAAGATAGGGCTAGGAGGGGGATTTAAAACTTCTACACAGAATCTTGAACTTCATTATATATGAAGAGCTTAATTCCAAAAGGCCCTAAATCCACTTTTCATCAAATTGGATTATCTTGCACGATTAAATGCTCATCAAACATGTGCATTTAAATAACCATTTAACTCCTCAAAATAATTTTTAGAAATATGAAAAAAATTGGATCAAAAATTTTGTTTAGTTCCAAAAGGCGCTAAATCCTAAATTGTTTAGTTCCAAAAGGCGCTTAATCCATCAGGTGATCAAACAGGCACGTTTTGACCAATCAGAGCGCAGTATCAGCGTAGCAGACGATGCCTATAGAGAAACGCCGTTTGCCTGATCGCTGACATTTCATTGTAATTCTGTCTGGTTTAATTCCTTTTGAAAGCGTTGTGTAAGGACACACACCAATGACTAAGGATAGAATAATTATTTACACAACCAGAGATCCCCCCAAATGGCTGAGGAATGATGAATTCTGTGAAGAAGTAGAAAACGTACAGGCTGAGCTTCGACATCCTATTTGGTAAGTATTGCCCCATACACTCATTTTCGTGTTAGTATTGTAAGTGTCATATTGCATGTAAAATGGAAGAGCATTGCCAATTAGAACAATATAAACAGTATAAAATGAAATAAAAAATACTTTTAGTTCTCAAGAGAAAGTGGGTTTTAATTTAACAGTATCTATTTGGGTATTGATCCGTTTTATATTATAGATCTGCTGCACCTAAAATACAGTGGCGTACTACAATACTTTGTAGATGTGGCCATGGTGTAGCTGTAGCCGTAGAGTCGTAGACACGAGTGCTACTAGCTGCTACTTGTACTATGCAAGTACTCGCTAGCGGCAAGTGAAAACTGCAATGCAGATATTGAATAGCATGCCATAGGCATTAGGCCTGCATTAGCACAAGCAGTACCTAGCAATAAAAGCCCTGTGTAGTTGAATGCATTTAACCCATTGCCTAATACAATATGGTTAGTGTGTGTTTTTGAAATTAATTTTGGATTGAGTCGTCCTACCAGGAATATGTACCCTGTAGATGTGGATTGAGTTGACCATACGTGCATAACTCAATAAGCCATAAGAAAAAGTGATTCAAACAATAAGCATTAATTTATCTTCTTTTTTTTCTATTAATACTAGGGAATATCTCGGTCGTCCTAGCCAACGTTAAGTTCGCAACCGACGATAGATGACAACTTCTACCACGAATCTCTGTCGTCATGCCCCACGTCGATCTCCATGACTGACGTCAAGTTAACAACCGGTGGTCGATGGTGACGGCAACTGCGAATCTCTGTCATCATGTCCCGTGTCGATCTCCATGATGCGACGACTGACGTCAAGTTCAACCACGGATGGTGGATGGTGACAGCGACCGCGAATCTCGGTGGCCATGTCCCACGTCGATCTCCATGACGCAACGACTGACGTCAAGTTCAACAACCGCTGATGGATGGTGACAGCAACCGCGAATCTCGGTCGTCGTGTCCCACGTCGATCTCCATGACGTGACAACTGACGTCAAGTTTAACAACCGGTGTTGGATTGTGACAGCGACCGCGAATCTCGGTCGTCATATCCTACGTCGATCTCCATGACTGACGTCAAGTTAACAACCATTGGTCGATGGTGACGGCAACTGCGAATCTCGGTCATCATGTCCCGTGTCGATCTCCATGACTGACGTCAAGTTAACAACCGGTGGTCGATGGTGACGGCAACTGCGAATCTCGGTCATCATGTCCCGTGTCGATCTCCATGATGCGACGACTGACGTCAAGTTCAACCACGGATGGTGGATGGTGACAGCGACCGCGAATCTCGGTCGTCATGTCCCACGTCGATCTCCATGACGTGACAACTGACGTCAAGTTTAACAACCGTGTTGGATTGTGACAGCGACCGCGAATCTCGGTCGTCATGTCCCGTGTCGATCTCCATGACTGACGTCAAGTTAACAACCGGTGGTCGATGGTGACGGCAACTGCGAATCTCGGTCATCATGTCCCGTGTCGATCTCCATGATGCGACGACTGACGTCAAGTTCAACCACGGATGGTGGATGGTGACAGCGACCGCGAATCTTGGTGGTCATGTCCCACGTCGATCTCCATGACGCAACGACTGACGTCAAGTTTAACAACCGCTGATGGATGGTGACAGCAACCGCGAATCTCGGTCGTCGTGTCCCACGTCGATCTCCATGACGTGACAACTGACGTCAAGTTTAACAACCGGTGTTGGATTGTGACAGCGACCGCGAATCTCGGTCGTCATATCCTACGTCTATCTCCATGACTGACGTCAAGTTAACAACCATTGGTCGATGGTGACGGCAACTGCGAATCTCGGTCATCATGTCCCGTGTCGATCTCCATGACTGACGTCAAGTTAACAACCGGTGGTCGATGGTGACGGCAACTGCGAATCTCGGTCATCATGTCCCGTGTAGATCTCCATGATGCGACGACTGACGTCAAGTTCAACCACGGATGGTGGATGGTGACAGCGACCGCGAATCTCGGTCGTCATGTCCCACGTCGATCTCCATGACGTGACAACTGACGTCAAGTATAACAACCGGTGTTGGATTGTGACAGCGACCGCGAATCTCGGTCGTCATGTCCCGTGTCGATCTCCATGACTGACGTCAAGTTAACAACCGGTGGTCGATGGTGACGGCAACTGCGAATCTCGGTCATCATGTCCCGTGTCGATCTCCATGATGCGACGACTGACGTCAAGTTCAACCACGGATGGTGGATGGTGACAGCGACCGCGAATCTTGGTGGTCATGTCCCACGTCGATCTCCATGACGCAACGACTGACGTCAAGTTTAACAACCGCTGGTGGATGGTGACAGCAACCGCGAATCTCGGTCGTCATGTCCCACGTCGATCTCCATGACGTGACGACTGACGTCAAGTTTAACAACTGGTGGTGGATTGTGACAACAACCGCGAATCTTGGTCGTCATGTCCCGTGTCGATCTCCATGACCCGACGACTGACGTCAAATTCAACTACGGTTGGTGGATGGTGACAGCGACCGCGAATCTCGGTAGTCATGTCCCGTGTCGATCTCCATGACCCGACGACTGACGTCAAGTTCAACTACGGTTGGTGGATGGTGACAGCGACCGCGAATCTCGGTAGTCATGTCCCATGTCGGTGTCCATGACGCGACAACTAATGTCCATAACACGCTGTGCACGTTACAGTGCATGATACTAACTCAAATTTTCTTTTTTCAGTTTGACATGATTTTGATCAATATCTGATTCATTTGTGTCATTTTCTTGAATGGCTTTTTCAGAATGAGTAAAGCAATTTTGCAAGATAATCATAATTCATTACGTCTTTACTGATTGTTTATTTTGTTTCCATGGTTACTGTGGATCTGGTTAATATCCTTATTTTTCTGATTTTCTGAAATGTGTTGAATTAGGATAACAAGTGAGAACATGACGATTGAAGTTGTACTTGGACTGCTTGGAGAGAAGATCATGATGCATGGTTGGCATCTGAGTGGAATGTGCTGAATGACGGTGGTAGAGTAAAATGATACACAGTGTTAGGGCATAGATATGGATTTAACAGGTCATTAGAACCTTGATTCATATTCTAAAATAATTCTAATCATCACAGGATAACATTCATTTTTAATCTATAACCAACCATACGTATAACCTGTATATTCTGATATCATGCGTCAACATTTTAATTCCAAAAGGCGCTAAATCCATGTTTATTTCCAAAAGGCGCTAAATCCGGTGAAAACATTATTTTGAAAAAATATTTAAAAATAACTACTATAGCAGGATTTCTTTCATGAGTGTTTTTTTAATGTGTTATGATAGGTTTTCATTATGTATGAAATTCTCAATCATTGAAAGAAGTGAAAGTGGTCTAATAAAAAACATTGATTTACTCGAAAAGTCCAAAAGTGGATTTAGCGCCTTTTGGAATTAAACTCTTCATATGCTAATTTATGCAAATTTATTCGAAATCACAAAAAATGCTTCTTCTCCTTCATTTCTTGACCGATTTTGATTTGGTTTGCTTTATCTGGTAGAGCTAACTTTGGTACACTAAACTTCTACACAGAATTTTGAAATTTGTCTCCATTAATTAATTATGGTAATTTTGTATTTATTTATTTATTTATTTATTTATTTATTTATTTATTTATTTATTTATTTATTTATTTATTTATTTATTTATTTATTTATTTTTATTATTTATTTATTTATTTATTTTTTTAAATTTATTTTATTTTATTTTTTTTATTTATTTTTTTTTTTATGTCCCTTCTGGGGCATCAAATTTATATTTTTTTCACTCTATTTTTTTTTAAATTAATTTTTATGTCCCTTCCAGGGCATCATATTTTTATTTTTTGACCAGTTGAAAAGTGTACCACATGACATTTGCGATATTTGATGTTGCGAGATGCCGGATGAGCGCTACGTCATTGACGTTCTGGTTATTAATGTTAACATTGTAAGTGTAACATTTGTATTTTTTTCTTGACAGAAATACAAGCTTGATAGTGGCTGAATTGCTGGCCATTGGAAGTTCTGATCCAAGATCATACATCATGTACCTCTCTCTGTTCATCAGGCCCAACTTCCCAGCCCACTTTCTTGGCCCCAATCTTTGGTAAGAATTAAAAATTAAATGTTTTACATTTACATGTTCGTCCGTCCGTCCGTCCGTCCGTCCGTCCGTCCACAGTTTTCAAAATGCTTCTACTTCGTTATTTTTCAACCGATTTTGATTCTGATTGTTTCATAAGATAGGGCTAGGAGGGGATTTAAAACTTCTACACAGAATCGTGAACTTCATTATATATGCTAATTTATGCAAATTTATACGAAATCACAAAAAATGCTTCTCCTTCATTTCTTGACCGATTTTGATTTGGTTTGCTTTATCTGGTAGAGCTAACTTTGGTACACTAAACTTCTACACAGAATTTTGAAATTTTTCTCCATCAATTAATTATGGTAATTTATGCAAATTTATTCCAAAAATCACAAAAAATGCTTCTTCTCCTTCATTTCTCGACCGATTTTGATTTGGTTTGCTTTATCTGGTAGAGCTAACTTTGGTACACTAAACTTCTACACAGAATTTTGAAATTTGTCTCCATTAATTAATTATGGTAATTTTTTATTTATTTATTTATTTATTTATTTATTTATTTATTTTTATTATTTATTTATTTATTTTATTTTATTTATTTATTTTTTTAATTTTTTAAAATTATTTTTATTTTTTATGTCCCTTCTGGGGCGTCAAATTTATATTTTTTTCACTCTATTTTTTTTAAAATTAATTTTTATGTCCCTTCCAGGGCATCACATTTTTATTTTTTGACCAGTTGAAAAGAGTACCACATGAAATTTGCGATATTTGATGTTGCGAGATGCCGGATGAGCGCTACGTCATTGACGTTCTGGTTATTAATGTTAACATTGTAAGTGTAACATTTGTATTTTTTTCTTGACAGAAATACAAGCTTGACAGTGGCTGAATTGCTGGCCTATTGGAAGTTCTGATCCAAGATCATACATCATGTACCTCTCTCTGTTCATCAGGCCCAACTTCCCAGCCCACTTTCTTGGCCCCAATCTTTGGTAAGAATTAAAAATTAAATGTTTTACATTTACATCACAGTCATACATTTAAATGATAACATACATGGATATTTCCATATATTAGATGATGGTACAAACAGCAGAGATTACCTGTGAACAGTCATTGTTGGATATTTCATAATTCATTTTTTGTGTTATGTATCTTAAGTCAGACCATTTACATTTATTTGCCAAGGGTTACTTTTCAAGCAAGCCTTCATGAAGAGAGCATGCTAGAATTGTTTTCCAAAATTATGTAAATTTATAAGGGCTCTTTTTGGTATTTGGGGGAGCTAAAGAGCCCTTTGTTCCCCTCTCCTCTCCCATATTTCTTCCTGCATTATGCATATTGAATATAATTATGATACCGCATTGGCTTTTGATTTAAATATAATATCTCCTTTTTTAATTTCTTTTTAAAATTAGAAATGCTGAGATTCTGGGCACATCACGTTGATCTGTCATAAAGACCAGTCATCGCAACTTGCAGGTCCATCCAGGCACGCATGTATGTTGAACTTCAGAAGGACAGTCTTCGAAAAGGTGTAGAGGTACATTATTAGAGAGACATTTGACACTTTTGTTATTCTAAACTTTTGTATTTTAGTTAATACAATACACGATTTTATTCTATAAGCTCACAATTTGTGTCAGATAACAGGATTAAAATGCTATGCTGAACATGTACAAATACATGTTCTCTATTGCCTAGTCCCAGACGTTCATTTAAATGTTTGTTATTAATTTGGCCGTTTATAACCAGGTAAATTTGAAAGTCCCGACTACCCGACTAACAGGGTTTCCCTGTACAGAGAAATGTGAATGCCTCAGCCCCCAAGTAATGTTGGTTAAATCCAGGGGCGTCGATCCTGGGGGGGCAGGGGGGGCGGTCGCCCCCCCAATGAAAATATTGGGGGGGGGCGAACATATCATTTTGCCCCCCCAATAATTCCGAAAATGAGGAAGAAAAAAATCAAGTGCTATAATGCCAAAGAGGGGTAAGACACATTTATCAATAATTTATCTTAAAAATAGCCGTTTTCTAGTTTGAAAAGGACTGTAAATCTCGTTTTTGCGGCGCGCTTCGCGCGCATACAGTTTCATTTGGGTTGCGGGAACTCATATTTCGAAATGTGTTGGGCAGTGTAATTTTTTTCTCAAACGCACACCTCAAACGAAGTTATTTAAACCCTCATCTATACACGTATTCGGTTACGGAAACTTAGCCCACCTTCACAGAAGATAAAATAATCTGAAATATAACTTTCAGTCAATTGGGTCCATACGCGCTGAACGTAAATCATATTGGAATAATTATCATGTCCCCCAACATTTGAAAGTGGTGAAGATTGTCCACCTCCCTTTGTCATAATGTATGTTTGGTTCCATACTTATATACTTCATATTACGTAAAATTTCTGTCTCAGGTGTGCACCAAATTGCACAATTTCACGCCCCAAAATACAAAAGCTCCCAAGGTGGGAGGGGGTCTCCCCCTCCCACACCCTCCCCCGCTCGGTCTCAGTGGTCACTCTGGATTTTTCTTCTTCAAATTTCGCCCCCCCAATATCAAAAACGGATCGACGCCCCTGGTTAAATCATAGTTGAATTTAACAAAGATTATCATTCACTTTATACAACCCTGTTCCTTATTTGCTTTTTCTGTTGTTAAATTTTTTATTTTGTAGCTTGTTTGTTATTTTGTTTAATAATAATTATTTTTAGTTAAACCAATCATTGACAAGTGTCCACAAATTATTTGCCTATATTTAATTACAGTGTTTAAAGTAATTTTTCATAATTTATTCTATGAAAAAAATATTGTGAACTGTAGGAGATTATGATAATGAGCAATTTCTTGGATAATATCCAAGGTCATTAGCAGTTTACTTGATCATTCCATACAGTCTTCCAAGATATGCTAGACTAAAATTAATAAAGCGGCAGGGTGATATCTTTATGAATTGCATAGTTAACATGCAAAATGTTGAGCTCGCTCTTTCCTTTGTCTGCTGATTGCATTTAATGGGCACTATTTTGTTTATTTTTTCTTCATCTGCAGATACTGGCCACTGCTGTGCAACCTCAGGACATAACTGGATGGGATGAGCTTATAGGGACTCGCTTCACAGTCTGAACATCAGACTAGCCATACATGTACAACAAACCATCGATACCAGCTTGGTAAAAGCTAGACCGATGTTAACAAAACAACTTGGAACCACTACCTTACTCTGGCCTAGCGTTTACTTTCGCCCAGATAACTGTCTCTTTGTTCCAAGCTCTCTTCATGTCAGGAACATTGACTTTTGGCAAAACATCACTACTCTCTTTCTACCGCTCATCCAAAGAACACCTTTGCCTTCTACCTCCTCTTTGACATCACCATGTGCAGTTACCATCTGACTCACATGGGCATCGACAACCATGGATTGTAAACGGGGCTACAATCCATGCCTCACTCACACACCTATAATAGGGGAGAGTCCGCCGACCAACATGGGGCGTTAAGCCATCACCTTTTCATCAACCTCTTCATCCACCGAGCTATTCGGACCTTTTATAAATCTTTCTCCTCTCGCAGAGATGACACTTTTCTGCATGCAAAACTTCCTACAATTCTTTTGATCGCCATTTTCGTTTTTGTCTACATGGACACGTGTAAGCACCACACCTTCAGACTTCCAGGCCTCGCTCATCTCTCCACGGCACACGTCGGAGTCATCGCCACGCCTTCGCTCCACATCGTGTGTGCTGGTTCATCCATGGGACTGAAATGATATATCGGCCTTCTCTTCACGCGTCTTCGCGTTCATCACCTTCATCATCATCGAACTCTCGTTCTCATCTCTTCCGCGGACACGCATTTCATTCAGGCCAACTGAATGCTCAAATTAATTACCATGAACTTTAATTATTCACGTGCAATACATCTTTTGGACATTTGTTTTATACACTTTAATAATGACGTCAACCAAATTCTATATCACTTGTGCGGACATTCCTTTTATTCAATCGTTGTACTGTATTATTTCTATTAGTGAACCTTGTATTGGGTGCTGGTGACCACCGTATGTGTTTGCATCGGTTACAGTCCGTTATTCCGAAGGTTCGTTATTCCGAAGGTTCAGTTATTCCGAAGGTTCGTTATTCCGAAGGTTCGTTATTCCGAAGGTTCGTTATTCCGAAGGTTCGTTATTCCGAAGGTTCGTTATTCCGAAGGTTCGTTGATCCGAAAATAAAATCGGGTTCGTTATTCCGAAGGTTCGTTATTCCGAAGGTTCGTTATTCCGAAGGTTCGTTGATCCGAAAATAAAATCGGGTTCGTTATTCCGAAAATTAAATATAATACTATAGTTTGTGTTTTGTTTATTTAATTTACAGCCTGCATTAAGCATACCCCTCCCCCTTTCCCTCCAATCAAACATTTAAGTTTATTTTATCTCTTTATATGAAATTATAGCATTATAACAAACCCAAATTCATTTTCGGATTAACGAACCCGATTTCATATTAGGAATAGCGAACCTTCGGAATAACGAACCCTCGGAATAACGGACCTTCGGAATAACGAACCTTCGGAATAACGAACCCAATTTCATTTTAGGAATAACGAACCTTCGGAATAACGAACCTTCGGAATAATGCAACAAATGTTCGGATTAACGAACCCTATTTCATTTTCGGATTAACGAACACTCGGGTATAGGAAATTTACGCGTTCGGAATAACGAACCTTCGGAATAACGAACCTTCGGAATAACGAACCGCACCCGTTTGCATCAACAACACATACAACCTATCACACACCACATTTCCCCGATATTTGGCCTCACTAAAAGCTGACCACATCAAAGAGGATAAAGAATCGTCTTGTATACTATAATTGTCAGCCTACCTCAAATGAATAGTTATAGGACAATGAAACCCAAGCAAAACATTGCTTTCATAAGCTCTAAGAGATTAGGAGGAAAAATCTCTAAAAATTAGAGCATTATCTGGCAAGATACAATGAAACTGGCTCTTGGAAGGTATATGGTGAACTCAAATTTGCAACGAACTCTGATAAAATATTTTCTTCATATGCACACTTTTCCATTCCCAAAATCATGATATGTTGTGTATCAATGTATTCTACATAACATAGGTTTGAGATCAACCTATATTTAGAGAAAATTAGATGCCTATTTCCAAAGAGCCATAGTTTTTTTTTTGTATTTCTTGACCGATCCTGCTCACTAACAACATCATGTGTGCAGCCATTTTCAGATGTCATAGCTTTTTTGGATTTGTCGTAGGGTATAGGGCTATGGCCCCGTTGCAGAAAGAATATCGGTCGTAACTTTACAGTCGATTTATTGAGTCGTTAGTTTATATCAATTTCAAATGTCCGTTGCAGAAAGGAGGTTTAAATTCAACCGTAAGTGCATTTGACTTGCGCTCGATTTCTTTAGAAAATGCCATTTAAAACATAATTCAACACGGCTGGGATAAAGACAACGACCCATTACCGCGAAATTCAGCGTATTTCCCGCGGAATTTGGCTTGTTATTATGATATGAGACGCGGCAGACAAATCTATCCAGTCCTAGCCTGCTTCGAGTGGTGAGCGGTAAGTACACATTTTACACCTTTTACAAAGATAAATTAATCGGCATTGATATGTAGTGTAAACTTACCTTATTATGTTGCTATGTAATGATCTTAACTGTTGCTCATTTTGTATAGAATCGTCATTATGCTAGCATAATGGTATCTCGAATGCAGATTCGCAACGTATATTATTACAATGTTACCCCATGTGTTGAAATCCATGTTAGTACATAGTATCCATATACCATTTCCAAACTCGAAACTGTTTCTGTGATTTGTGAACTCATTTTTATATGGGAATAGGAAAAATTGTACCTGAACATCAGAGACATCTATGAAACCTGTTTTAATTAATTATTTGTAGATGTTGTATTTGATATATGGTCTATCTTTCAAATATTTGCCAAATACATGTATGACAAATTGTCTTATGAATATGTGTAAAAAATAAGTTAAACTTTTAAAGCAAAACTGAAATACAAAATTTTAAAAAAGGTATACATGCCATGGCCATCAAGGGCAATGCAAAGATGAAATTTGGGCGCTTATGTGGTTTCGTACTCCTTTTTTGGGTTTTTTCCAACGCTTCATTCGTCTTTAAACTCAACTAAATTAGTTTGTATTATATTATATTACTCACTGCACTTTGACCTTATCCCTCGATGGTCTGTTGTAATATTTTGGTCAACATTTAAGCCCTCTTTTGGGCGACTTTAATCAATGGGTTTTTGCCGCAACGGCACTAGCTTTGCGGTCGCAAAAATTGAAATAGCGGGACTTCGCGAGCAGCTATGCCGTTAGCTACCGGTGACATGAACGTGGAGAGAGTACTACTCCTGCGCCCGTGAAGTCCTGCTATTTCGATTTTTGCGACCGCGAAGCTGGTGCCGCGACGCTTTCAAAGCCATCGATTAAAGTTGCCAAAAAAGGGCTTAAATGTTGACCAAAATATTACAACAGACCATTGAGGGATAAGGACAAAGCGCAGTGAGTAAAACTAATTTAGTTGAGTTTAAAGACAAATAAGGCGTTGGAAAAGAAAGAAAAAACAAAGGGTACGCAACCACATTAGCGCCAAAATGTGTATGTTCTCAATGCATGAGAATTTACTGGCAGGTAATATCGTATAACATTAAATATTATGGAGGACCAAATTACAAAATTAGCCTCCTAGCTCCTGTGAGTCCATGCACTGATGCAGTCTCAGTCATGTGTTCAAATTTATGTGGTAATTTGCACTCTTTTACTGTACAATTCCACAGTGGTATACAGCCATATAGTCATAACAACAAGTGGGAGAGAGGCAGAATAATCACAGAAGAAATCACCAGAATGGACAGGCTGATGAAAGGAGGAAAGCGAAAGAGAGAGGAGGACATGCTGGAGCCATTTGCCTTGGAGTAAGCTGTCGAGCCACTGGTGTTGCCCCCAGGCCAAGCCACAGCAATGGGATAGGTGAGAACTTGACGATCTTACACAAAATGCTTTTTTAAACAAATATTGAAGCTTTTATTTTTCTTTGATACTTATGACGTTAGTTTGTAGTTCAGTTAGCATGAAATAATTATGGGTTAAGTAGGTCACTTGCTAAAAGATAATTTAAAAAATGATTTTGTTGCTCAAAATTAAAATGTTTTATTAGTATGGCATTCTTTACAAAGTCAACGGGCTAACATGTACATGACTTAATTCGTCTCTTTGGGCTCGTTTAAAATAGAATGCTGGTTTATAAAATGTAATTGATTACTTATCTCTTGAACATTCCAGTTTGCAGGTGAGCATGGATTGGATAGCCTGTGATGTGACCAAAACAAATGGTTTTAATTAGTATTATTTTTATCTAGAGCTGTGACAGCTTGTACTGTGACATTTCAAGGTGATAGGTATGTCCAAGACATTGACTGTGGGAACAAAATTATTAATCTGAATGATGAAACTGTGTGTCATTGAATATAGTTTAGGTAACAAGACTAAGTATACTCTATTTTTTATTTTCATGTTATGTATTATATTTCAGCTCATCAAGCAGCCTGGATTTGCGGAGCTAGCTAGCAGATAGAAGACGACGACAGACGGGATCCGCCCTAAGCTGGAGAAGGATGACAGAGCAAGACGGTGTGGCAAGATTGGTAGAGCGTGTGCCTTCCAATGTGAGGTCCCAAATTCGAGCCCAAGGTATGTCACCCGGAAGGATGGAAAGGAGTTACGTAGCCATGTCTGCACCTTGGAGGTTGCCTAGCTGGAATCGTCCCCAGGAAGTGGACAATGTGCACTTTTTGAGCTGACTGGGGTGATGCAACGGGAGCGCCGTGGGGGGGGGGGGGGGTAGCCAGGAAGTCGTAGACAATTTTCAATGCGGAGATCAACCATTTTCGAAGCTGAGACTACGCTTTTTTGCAGTTTTCGAGGCCAAGACCACTCGACCGCTTAAATTTTGTCTCGAGACCATTTAAAATTTGAAAAAAAAAAAACAGTCATTTTCGGTCAAAGGGGGGGGGGGGGTTAAACCCCCAAAACCCCCCCCCCCTCCCCCCTCTGGGTACGCCTATGCGAGCGCTACATTTAAGTAGCCACAATTATTATTAATTGGGGGAAAAGGAGTAAAGGACTGGCATAGTCACTAGAGAATGTATTCATTTCACTACAAAATAATAACATTCTATTTGATGGAATGAATCGAAAGTCATGTGTTGTGTACTCTTTTTGGATTAAAAATTTTAAGAATAAAAATACATGCACTTTGTTGGCCTTTTTTATTCTCAGTCAAGTAAAGCATTACCCTTTGTTTCAATACAGGCCTTTACGATTTAATATAGTAAAACCTTAGTACTGTATAATGACCATTGCAGAGTAACAAGAAAAGTTACCACTGTAATTAGTTTGCTGGTATAGAAAAGTGGCTTCTGAGAAAAGTTTGACTGGATGTTTGTGTGTGTCTGTGTGTGTGTGTGTTTATGTATGTATATATGTGTATAGTCTGTATTGTATGCATGTATGTATGAAATTATGAATCAGTGTGTAACACTGTATGATTATCTGTTTTATGAGGATGAGTTTTATCTGTATTTATGTGCTTGAATGAGTGTGTATGTTGGTATGTTTGCCCATGTTTGTGCCTTGTGAATAATTAATCGTAAGTTACGCCAAAGAAAAATCACCTGTTAAAGTTACGATCAATTTTAAAACTTACGACCAATAGTTACGGTCAATATCGATCGTAACTTCTTTCTGCAACAGGATTGATCGTAAATCTTGGATTGGTCGTAAGTAAGGCCATTTACGATCAATTTTGGGACTTACGATCGATCGTAACTCTTTCTGCAACGGGGCCTATGACAGATAACTATGACAAATTTGTCGTGACGACAAATTTGTCGTGACGACAAGTCCTTTAAAAGCTTTCTGAAATGGATATTTGTCATCGATGACAAATTTGTCATAGAAATGGAAATTTGTCATAGAAATGGAAATTTGTCATAGAAATGGCATTTGTCGTGACGACAGGTGCTTTGTGAAACACCCTCGTACATCCTTTCTGATTACGTGTAATACTCATAATGAAGTCAGTAAACTAACGATCACGACTGAAATATAGCTAGTTAATTGTGTAGTAATACTGAAATCGTTGTTATATCGTCGGAAGAGTATCAATGTTATTTTTTCGCTGCTCGCGAAGATGTTTGTGCGTCCATATGATAATTAATCATATATTTTCTCCGTATATAATGATAATTTCCGCGTCATCTTGGTCAATTTAAAGGATATTGACTCTTGAATCAGATATCGACTATGTTAATTTATGTATTTATATTTAAGCGGTAGTTCTACACAGTTTTTTATATAGCGCATATCACAAATATGATAGCGCCTAATATTATTGATTGTTAATCATCTATAAGCGCTTTAATGCAATTACATGTATATAATTACCCCTGTAATGATACTTATTGTTATAATATATAGTAAGAGTAATTTGAATTTGAATTAACGTAAATAATAAACACGTTTATACACATACACCGTATAATGTGCAATGTAGAGGTCAGTGATAATGTGTAAACACCGACTTGCCGAGACCGGATTCTTGTGCGGCCTATATCAATTCTGTTATGTAATGAAATTGTATTTTCTCCGTAAATAATGATAATTTTTGCGTCATTCTTGGTCAATTTATAAGTCATTGACTCGTGAATAATATATCTACTATCTTTATGTATTTGTCTGTCTTTACGCGGCAGTTATCTGCGTCACACATGACCCAAATATGTATACGACACACACACTCCGGCTGCTCCGCCTATAAAATGTGTACAAACCGACTTGCAGAGACCGGATTC